>JAJMBG010000081.1:0-61375 GCA_030565225.1 Allodekkera sacchari
TTTTTTTTTTTTTTTTTTTTTTTTTTTTTTTTTTTTTTTTTTTTTTTTTTTTTTTGAAATTGAATAAAGTTCTCTGGGCAAGTGTTGAAGAACATTAGTTTGGTCTTGTATTAAGCTTCTTTTTGTCGAATTCCAATAGAAGTTTTGGGATCTGCAATCTTTTTTACCACAACTTAGCTTCGTGTCGTTGTATCGTAACGCTATTATTCTAGTCTATATATATTCTTTGTTGCCTTATTTGATCATGTCTTTTAGATTCTGCGCAGAATGCAACAACATGCTTTATCCTAAGGAGGACAAAGAGCATAAACGGTTGCTATATCAGTGTCGTAACTGTTCCTACAGTGAATTAGCCGATAGTCCAAGAGTGTACAGACATGAGTTGATTACCAATATTGGTGAAACCGCTGGTGTTGTGGAGGATATTGGATCGGACCCAACGCTTCCTAGATCCGATAAGATGTGTCCTAAGTGTCACAACAAGGAGTGTGTGTTCTTTCAGTCGCAGCAGAGGAGAGGAGACACTAGTATGGTTCTTTTCTACGTGTGCCTAGAGTGCAAGCATGTGTTCAGAAGTGACCAGTGAGGAGTGGTACATGAGTTGAACGAGTTAAGCAGTTGTGGATATGGTCCAATTGTTTGTTCGCATTAGCTGGTTGCATGATCTGGATAATTGAAGCAGTAATATGAGCTCGGATATTGAAAAGTTCATTCGAGAAAGTCGGCGAACTGCGTTGGTGTCTGAAAAATAGTCAAGCTTTTTCTTCAAAATTCTTGCCTCTATTTTCGCTGTCTTCAAGTCCTCCTAGATTTGTAGTGGTTTCAGCAAGGAGGCAATTCTTCTAATGTAATGGATTGCAATCTACGTTTAGGTTGCATATTCGCTTTTTCTATATAGATAATCGATTCTTTACGCAATTATGTAATTGATGTGCGTCCGGTTGATCTAGCACATCTTAAACTCAGCTTCGAACATGTAGTGATTATATTTGAATTTTTAGCTGGCATAAGCCTTGGGAAGCAAACTAATGGAGCAAATAAGCGTTCCAGCAAGTGCTTTGGGTCTCTCAGTGTCCTATTTTTAGTTGATCCCGATTTTTTGCTGAAGCTGAAGTGACACATCTCCCTGTTGCTCCTGCAAAATTCTTCCTACACTGATCGCCAAGCTTAAAAGCACTTGCGATCCTTCATACAGCCTCACTACTTGCTAATCATTTCTCGCTGCCTTAGCCTTATTAAAAAATGCCTACTACATATAAAATTGCCCGTATGAACCAAATCCCCCATTCGCTGTTTCTCGTAAGGTACTATTCAAAGCCGGAAGTAGTATTTTTCCATCACCAAACACCCCATTAGGGTTGCCTGTGATTTGAGTATGAGGAACGCCGATTTTCGAAATGCCGCTACCGGCACGGCCTTCGTTGATGCTAGTATTGCTGTTGTCATGACTGTTATTGGATGTGCTATTATCGCTGTAATAGGAGTAGTTAACTGTTGCCTGTTGAACGGGACTGTTTGGATTGGACGTTGGAGAATTCATAGGACTCCCATTTAAATTGGAAGACCTATTATGCATGTTAAGAGTATCTCGAAGAACGTTAATCACTTTTTGATACGTGTCCTCCTTCAGAGAGTCCGGCAAAGTAGAAGATGTGTTCAAGTGGAGGAGTAAGTTGTTGATATCAAGGTGTAATAAGCTCAACCGTTGTTGCAGCAACGGAGAGTTGTTTGCTTCCTTGGAAGTCTGTCGTTTGTTACATGCTTTTCTTGCCGTGGAGTTGTTATTTTCACTATACGAAAGCTTGGGAGAAGATCTGTTCGATGAATAGCTAGAACTTGCTGTGTCCGCCTGGTTGGTTGTCTGCGTTGTGATAGTGGTAGCGGCCGCCATATTTGGTGGCGGAAGTGGGAGTTGGAATTTTGAGAGTGTCTGCTGTTGTAATGCGTTCGTATGTGCTCTCTGGGTTGAAATTGAACTGTTGTTGTTGTTAGCGGCGTTCGGGTAGATTGCGAAAAGCGGCTTCACATTACCACTCACCGGCTTTGCTGAAGCGGCAAACGACTTGCTGGTGGAGGTGGGAAGCTTTGGAAGTTGCGTCTTTGGAAGTTGCGTTTCATGGTTTCCAGAGAAGGCAGGAAAGAGTTTTCTTGAAGTAGGGGGAAAGAGAGGGTGGTTGTGCTGGTCGTTGACGATGACCAGAGACCACTGCTTGGCTCTAAGGGAGTAGTTTGCTCTTATTCTGAATGGACATGCGTTTTTCTGACGCCGGTTGGCTTCTTTAACGACAGATTTAGCATTTCTGCCCCGAGATCCGCTGAACTGCGGTGAAGACTTACATTTAAACACGATTTTCGAGTCGTCTGATCTCTCAATCACCACGTTGATTCCCTTCGGAGCAAGCTGTGCCTGAAGCCAAGGCTTGATGGACTGCTTGTCATCAAACGTCTTCCTCTGTAGAACAAGCTTGCTGTGAGAGGAGTGGGTGGCAGTGCTGAATGGTGGGTTCATCAGCCGTGGTGTATGATTGGGAACAGTCAGGGAAGACTTATCGGCAGTCGTCAGCAGAGAGACTGCCACTGCGGACTTGTCTGGTCCTGGCAGAAGAGACTTGTGCGGGCTGCCCAGCATCGACTTGTCTGAAAACGAGATTATCATCTTTTCTCTGTTAGGTGTAAACTGCTTTGAGGCGTCTGGACGAACAGGATCGACCTGGCTGGTGTTCATGAGCATCTTAAAAATATCAGGTGCAAAGCGGTTCCAAATGTGGGAAAGATGTAGCCGCCTTTTTGTAGATATATAAATACTGGAATGTGCAGTGAACAGTTGTAGAAGAAAAGCAAACTCAAGAAAGAGGGGATGCAGAGGAGACAGGCGGAAAGAGGGGAGAAACTGTTACGGAGGTAAGTGATGGTGAGAGGAGGAGGCCGACTAAAAAAAAAAAAAAAAAACCAATAGTCAGGAATTTTTTTCTTTCTTTTTTTCGGGGGCGGGCGGGGGGTATCAATCGGAGCAGAGCTCCGATTAGGAAGGAGGGGTTAAGATTGTTGTAGCTCAGAGGGCTTTACATCTTGCTATATGCCCCTGACTAGAGGACTGACCGATCGATCGATAGGTGAAAGAAGGAAGAATAGAATAAAGGGGGAGGATGCAGGTGGCTGAGCCAGATTACTTGGGGGGTAACCCTGGAAGTTGTGGATTTGTGCTTACATCTGTATCACCCACGTCTGGGACCCTCACACTGGTTGCAGTATAGAAAAACTTTTAACCTACACGGTCGGAATCCGAGCGCAGCTCCGCACGCTGGTGGGCCGCCATAGTGCGACACCCGGACTTCGCGAAGAAACAAGAGGGGAGCGGTGGTGTAGGGAGGTGCGAGAGGGTAAAGAGGGGGTGAAGACAGGTGTGGGGGGTTGGCAAGATGCAGCTTGTCCGAGGTGCGTTTTCCCAATCGGTGGGTGTCATTCGTGCGGTGGCCGACTCCCTGATCGACCCCACCCAGGCGACCAGCAAAATCCGCCTTGCAAAGAATATGCGTGTATCGATTTTGTGGGAGGGGAATTGCAGGCAGAGATAGCAAGTCTTACGACAGGGTTTAGACTTGTCACCAAAATACCGCCTTGATTACACGACAGGGACTGTCATGTGCAGCCAGATGAGAGCGCCATTGGGGCCTGTATTTGCGTCTAGTGCGCAATTTGAGTCCACAGAAACTAGTGTTGGTCGATATTTCGACCCGTCGTAGATTGATTGCTGGGGCGGCTCTCGATCAGTGTCTCCTCCGGTGCACCCCTCACCCCCTCCGCTCTCATCCAATTACCGCTTTCGTCCTCCCCACAATTTATTGCCTTCCCCTCAAAACGGTTGTGCCGTTGCTGTTAGGCTGCGCAAGCGCTTTTCAGCCACCGAGCAGATCCACCCTTGGGATTTTGCATCAATAGAAGACGTACACGTATGTTATGCCATCTGTCTGAAATTGGAGACAACAATGCGCCTCACGAAGTTGATACTTATGGTTCTTGTGAATCATTGTATACAACGTTTATAAATGAAAAAGGAGGTGTCAGAATCGCCATATGCACCCTCATGTGGATATACGGTCGGAGATTTCTGTTTCCATCAACTTTCCTTGCTGCTGTGGACCCCCTGTAAAATTCCTCAAACGTCCTGCTTCACCTCATAAGCCCATGTAGTCCCTGCAGTCGCTGCAGCCCCGTTTTACTTCTTGCACTATAATAAGCCGCTTGCTAAATAAGTTCCCTACGGTAAATTAACCTTACTGCGTATAGTAATAATCTGCTTTCCTTACTCGTGCCGCTTTTCCGAAATTCTTCTAATCGGATTTATTGTTCTGCATTCTCCCATATTGGCATTTCTCATTATCCTCTGTTCCTTTATTATTATATGCTAATAGCTTTTACCTAAATTTTCTCTTCTTGCTTGGGCGTGCATTCTTAGCCTTCCTTTTCTCCTTCAACTCACGAGACTTACGTATGTCCTCGGTAGACCGTATCTCATTTCTGGCTCCTCCCTTTCCAATCCAGCCTTTGACGTTAACCCCTCTTTCTGTTGCACTCTTAACCTTCTTCAGCTGTTTTTCGTAATCATATCTCGAACGGTCCGGTAGCTTAGGAGCCTTCTGCTGTTTGTGCATAAATTTTCCTCTAACTCGACCTCCTCCAAGCTGCTGGCTTGCACCAGCAGAGGCTGTATCTTCATTGGCACCCACCCTGTAGTCTTTGGCTTTGTGTTTCTCCTTCCATTCATCAAATTTGCCTGATCTAAAGCTGGCTGGAATTCTGTGACCATTCTCTCCAATGATGTACTTTGTATTATCCTGATGCTTAACATATTTCTTCTTCTTCTTATCCCAAACAATCTGGGACTTCTGCTTGTGCACTTGAATTTTATCATCGGTGGAATCCAAATCGAATGTCGCTCTGTTGGCAGCGTTAGCAAATCCATCCACCGCAAACTCCTTGTCCTCCATAGATGAACGTGAAGCATAGTGCGATAGGTAAAAATTAGGGTCCCTGAAACTCTTCTTTTCCTTGGCCTTCCTTTTGTCCTTCTTCTGCTTAGCATATAGCTCATCGGCATCTTCAAAATTTTTCATTAATTCCTCTTCATCAACATTGTATCCAACCTCCAATTTATCTGCATCATTCTGCGACTTAAGCACTTCTTCTTCAACTGAGTGGGTTAGTCCCATCAACCTTTCCTTCTCTAGCAATTCTCTTCTTTCTTTGGCCCGCTTTTCAATTGGAGCTATTTCTCTTCTTCTCTTTTGCATCATCTCCACTAAAGAATCATCTGCCATACCAAATTCAAAGACAGTCTCTTTATTTTCTCTGTTATGTAGCCTTGCAAGAAATTTATCTTTTTCCTGCTCCAGATTCTTTCCAAAGAGCAGATTTTGATCATCCCAGCCAAATGAAATCAATTCCTTGGCTCTTCTAACAGACTCTGCAGATGCGGCACCTCTAGTACGAATGTAAAGCATTTCGGCCTTCTCGCAGACTGACTTCTGTGTTTGCAGGTCGTAATTTAGTCTCAATAGTGTATCAAAAAGCTCATGATAGTCTTCCATCTGTATCCTTGGTGAACTACCTAACACGAGCCTTTTTGTGTAAGAAATTTTTGGAGGTTCAAACCCTTCATCTGATCCGTCATGTTCCTTCTCCCATTTTTTCTTCAGAATCTCAACCTTCTTCTCGTGCAAACTTGTCAACAGCACTTTTCTAGCCAAGAATATTTCTAGATCCAAAAGGAATGGCAAGTCTGTCTCTGTAATGATCGAATAAGCCCATCCTTTGTTACCAGCTCTTGCAGTTCTACCAACACGATGAATGAATATCTTGGAAGAAACCGGAAACGAATAGTTTATGACATTTGCCAACACCGGAATGTCAATACCTCTGGCTGCAACGTCTGTCACGATCAATAGTGTACATAATCCCGATCTGAAGTTAAGTAATTGTCTTCTTCTTGCCCGTTGGTCTAATGAACCATAAATAAAAGCAACAGAATAGCCAGCTCCCTTTAATAATGTGGCAATATATTCAACATGATGTCTGGTAGGAACAAACACAATAGTTGAATGTTCTGTCGGTAACTCGTTAGCTTTCGGCATCTTCATTCTGTTGTGTCTACGATTTTTTTTATTTTTCCGCTCTTCTTCATCCTCGTCTTCTTCATCCTCGTCTTCTTCATATTTGTCGCTGTCCTTTAATTTTTTGAGTTGTTCATCCGTTGCAAATGGAACCTTTAAGACTTCCTGTATCAAAAATAGTAAATTGGCTTCTCTCTCATTATTTCTTGAGGAAATGAAACACATCTCAAGGTTATCAGATATCTTAGATTCGACATCTAATCTCACTAGCAATGGGTTCTGTAATCCAGCTTTTGCAAATTCCACTAAATTCTTCGGTAAAGTTGCAGAAAATAGCATTGACTGGCGCTTGTCTGGTAAGGAGGAAAGCAATTCTGTTAACTGATCTTGAAATCCCATCTCAAATAACCGATCGGCTTCATCATAAATAATATATTTGACAGCCTTTAAATCAAGCTTCATTTCAACCTTTAGATGTAAAAATCTACCTGGTGTTGCAACCACAATATCTGGGTTTGACATCATAGAACCAAACTGGTCTTCCAAAGAATCTCCTCCAACCAATAATAATGATCTAAGATCGCTGCCTCTCGTAAATTCCTTTAGTTGCCTGTAGGTCTGGATCGCCAACTCTCTTGTTGGTGATAATATAATTCCACGAATTCCAATTGTGGAGCTGTGGTTATTCAACTGGTCTACGAGCGGGAGCAAGAAGGCAGCTGTCTTTCCTGATCCAGTTCTAGCCATGGCAACGACATCTCTGTTCGAAAGAATCAACGGTATCGTCTTTCTTTGAATTGGGGTTGGCTGCTTGTAACCCTTTCTTCTAATGTTCTTTAATAAAAATTTGGGAAATCCAAAAGAACCAAATGTTCCTTTGGATTTGGTCTTGGCGGCTTTCTGCTTTACAGTCTGGATAAAGTAAGAATCATCGTTGTCTTCATCATCTTTATCATTACCTTTCTCATCATCTCCCACTTCCAAAGTTGGAAAATCTTTTGTGGTTAATCTTTTAGTTATATCTGTCTTCTTACTTGTGACATCACCTTGTTCCTCTTCATCTTCAGATGAAGCTATGATTTCATCCTGAATCTCAATATCTGAGTTTTCGAATGCCTCATCACTACTGCTGTCACTGTCAGTGATTATATTTGATCCAGCTACCAAATCAGATGTTATATCTATATTTTGATCCTCCTCGTCCATAATCGTCATCTCATAAATAATCGCAGTGAGAAAGGCAGAATGCTAATTCTAAAAATTTTCAAAAAATAATTTTTCAGAGCTATTTTTCACGGAGTTAGCGAAATTATGAGACCGACCCATGAATTGTTGTAACTACTAGAATATTTTTGAAAATCAAAATAAATTCACCCAATTTTTTTTTTTTTTTTTCAAATGGGTGATTGTTAAAACTAATTAACGTCAAATGATTCTTATCTAACTACAAGATATGAGCAGAAAAAGGTCTCATATACATTTACTATCGGTGTTCAAATCACGAAATTTCATTCAGTTGAAAACTACCTAACGTCGGCGCTAAAGCATCATTCAGCATAACGGACAGCCTAATGCCTGTTCACCACTAGCAAGAAATAAGAGAAAAAGCAATTGTCACTGGATAATTACTTTATAAAATGATTATGTCTTTTGCGTACGACTATTTTATGGTTCATTTCTAACGACGGTAAGGGTGATATCCTCCTCTTCCATGACCGCTTCTCCTGTGATATCCTCCTCTACTTCTAAACCCGCCTCTACCTCTACGACCTCCCCGCTCTCTGAAATTTTTGGGTCCCGAAGGTAGTCTCTTTCTTTCTCTTTCCTGAGGATTTGGGACCTCATCTTCTTCACTCCGATCTGTATTCTCTCTCCTTTCTCTAGATCTTTCTTCTTCTCTTTCACCTCCTGACGACATATTCGATTCTGATGGGTTTTGGTCACCAGACTCGTCCTGGGATTGCTCAGGCTGCTGCATCTGCTGCATCTGCATCCAATACTGCTGTTGCATCTGTTGCATTTGCTGCATTTGTTGCCAGTACTGGGCCATATTACCCTGGTTGTAATAATTACCCATTTGTTGCATGTATGGATTCATCATAGCATTTGCTCCAAATCCACCATAATTATTGTACATACCGTAATTTTGCCTAACATTCTTACCCTGCTGGTTTCTAGGTTCTGCCTTCTTAATCTCCATCTGCCTTCCGTGAAACATCACATACTTGTTACGAGTGACTCTTTCAACGGCATCCGAGGAATCGTATGTAACAAATCCGTAACCTCTCGACTTTCCCGTATCTTTATCGATCATTAACTGTGAGTCTATTATGTCACCGAACTGTTTGAAATAGTCTGTGAATTCCTCGTGGGTGACATCTGGTGCAATACCCCCAACAAAAATCTTTCCAGTCTTTTCTTGTTCTTCTTTTGGGATGGCCCTTTTAGGATCAATCAGTTTACCGTCTAAAACATGCTTCTTCTTAAGCACTGCGTCCACGCTTGCAGGGTCCTTAAAAGTTAAAAATGCAAAACCTCTTGATCTACCGGTGTTTGGATCTCTCATAATGTGCATTTCTGAGATATCACCAAACTGGCTGAAGTAGTTTCTTAGCGAGTCATCATCTGTTTCCCATGTCAATCCTCCAATGAATAGCTTCCCAACGTCCTTGCCCTCCAGATCTGCCTTCACAGAATCACGATATGATGTGTTGGCATTCTGCTGATTGCCAATCTGATTTTGGCCTGGCATTTGCTGCATCTGGCCCTGATATTGGGGCTGCATTTGGTTATGAATTTGTCCTGGGAAAGGAAACTGTCCTGGCATTCCGGACATCGTAGGAATGTTTGGCATTCCAGGTATGTTCTGCATCTGTGGCATTTGACCTGGAATCTGATTGGCCATCTGATTAGATTGGTTTGTCTGAACATTAGAAGCTTGCTGTTGAGGAATTTCCTGTTCCTGAGCTGCTGCTGCTGCTGCTGCTGGAGGTGGCGGCGGTGGCGGTGATGCTGCCGACTCTATCTGCTGTTGATTGGCAGATGTAGGTGAGGTTTGCTCTGTAGGAGGAGGTGGCACAGAAGGAGTGGTAGAAGAAGAGGCAGAAGCGGGAGCAGAAGTCGAAACAGGAGCTGAAGCACTAGATTCTGCAGATTTGGCATTGACATCAGGTTGGGCACTTTGAGCATCAACAGAAGAAGTTTCAGGCTTCTTGTCCTCGTCGCCGTAGATATCGTCGAATAAAGCTTCGTCGTCGTCAACGTTCGACATTATCGGTAACTATGAATTAAAATGAGGAAGAGAATGTGGGCTGCTTATAAACCTAGATTAAGATGGTTACCTGACGTCCGTTTGCTTTATTTCAAGTCGTTTGTTCTGTTTCACTAATAAAGTGGTTGATAGTATATTGATTAGTTAACAAAGTCTTCGTCTTCAAAGAACGAAAGAGAACTATCTATTTCTTCTCTTAGTTGCTTTGGAAGCTCTGCTTATACAGCTAGACAAGCCGCTATATACTATCTAATTTCTTTGCAAAAATAAAAAAATGGCAAATAAAAAATCCACCTTAACTTTATAGTCGTTGAAGTATGCTATAAGGGGCTTCAATGACACTCTCTAATGGAACAGGTTTGGATTCTAGTTGAAATTTTCAGTGAAAATTTTTGATCTTCCCGTAATAAATTTGCTGTTACCTTATATACCGCTAGAATCTAGTAGAGAAAAATCGATCGTCAATTTCTTTGAACTGTATGAAGTAGGACGGTGAACAGAAAATGAAAATAAAGTGATTTATCTTGTTAAATGAGGTGAGAGCGGCCTTGCCTAATTTTCGAGATCCTTCGCTTCACATTTTTCTCACCGCACGCCATCAATTGTAAAAAATGAGTACACCGGGTAATTTATTCATTGTGTCATCATATGACAGCTTTTATGTTGCTAAATCATTGATAAATATAATGTCCGAAAGCTTTGCTAATGAAGAAGATACTTGAGTTTAGAGAATGTCATTGAAAACAGTCAAGAAATACTTCTTGTATTTTACTTGAAAAGGCTAAGTTGTATGCTTCAAAGTATTTTGGGTATTCTACTCCTTATTCGGATGAGACCATGATTAAATAAATTGGCCTCAAGCGGAGATAGAACAATGATTTTAACATTTTTTGGAATCTTGTTAGAAATTTACAAAATACAAATGTCGCTCGTTGAAATCCAGTTACATATAACTTTAAAGTGTCGTCTGTATAATTACATTCGGCATATTCTCTCACTTCCTGCAAATCTAGGTTGTAATGGAGCATTCCTGAAAATATAGTTGATTAGCTTGCTTCAATCAAATTTGGGGAAGGCATCCATGCTAGGAGAATAAGGCAATACACAGCTTTTTTTTTCTGGAAAACTTCCCGCTCTTCAATTTATCATCATGTAACTTCTATATCTAAGGTGGTACTTGTCCTCATGCTTATTATATTAATGTAGTAATACGGGACCTCAAGTTCCCCTCAATATCCAACCAATTATTCTATTAATATTGTTAGAATACCGTATCGGACCGACCCCTCTTCTACTTTCTATTTTCCGTCGCCAGTCTTGATGGTGCTACCTGAAGACCTGAAAATATACGAAGACTTCCTGCTATTTTTGGGCACCGCCCTGAAATATTTTTCTCCCCAATTTCAGTCAATAAGTAGGAATAGAGCAAAAATGGTAAAGCGATACTTAATATATTTTGCTCAATCACATACGAACTTTAGAAAAGCTGAACTAGAATCTCTGGCAGAGCTAAATGGAGTGAAAGTCGATCTAGCTGGCCACGATGAATCGACACCATTTATGGTTGTAGAACTAAACAATGATACCGAAGCTGGAAATCTAGTAGATCGGGGAATATTGGTGAGAGGAATTTATGAATTATGGGGAGAGGGAAGAACATTGGAAGAACTAAATGAGAATATCAAGAAAACAAGCTCACAGTTGTTCCCAGTGTATTTAAACGCAAGCTTTAAATTCGAACTAATAACATATCAAGGAAAAAAGGTCTCCAGAACAAGACAGATTGAAATATTCGAGAGTTTGGCATACTTAGGGTTCAAAGGAAAGATTAAAATGAAAAATCCGGATCAGATATTTTCAATATTGCAAAGCTATTCCTTCGATGGTGACTTTCCCAAGAAAGAGCCTGATTATTGGTGGTTTGGACGTCAAGTTCACCTTAGTGCCAGAATGAGAGGTGTGGTTGAGAAGTACGAGATCAGCAAGCGTCCTTATTATGGAACTACTACATTTGATCCTGAACTCTCACTAGTTACTTGTAATCTTGCTATGATAAGCAAACATGATTTTGTGTATGATCCATTTGTCGGTACAGGATCTTTCATTTTGGCAGCCAGTTACTACGGAGGCTTCACATATGGCTCAGATATCGAGTTTTTAGCCTTAAAAGGAAAGGGGAAGAATAGAAAAATTAAAGATGATTTCAAATACTATGGCACACAGAGTCTTTTTGGCGATGTGATGTGTATGGACTTTACTCATAACGCTTTTAGGAGCGATTTACAGTTCGATGCCATAGTTGCGGATCCTCCTTATGGAGTTAGGGAGGGTTTGAAGGTCTGCGGTACAGTTAACGAGGAAAAGCAGAAAGGTAAGGAAAACTTAATAATTGATGGACAAAAGGCGTATCTCAGGAGAGACTATTTCCAACCGAAAAAGCCATACTCATTGGATCTTTTACTCGATGATCTTTTGAATTATGCTGCAGAAAGGCTTCCAACAAATCATCGGTTGTGCTTTTGGATGCCTGTGGCTAACGATGAAGATGTTCCCACATTAATTCCTCAACATGAACGACTGGAACTGATATATGAACTAGTCCAGACATTTAACAAATGGTCAAGACGATTGCTAGTGTATGTTAAGAGAGATGAGAGCTACAGGGGGAAAACTGTCACAATGGCAGACAGAAAAGGCATAAACGATTTCCGTGATAGATATTTTGCAAAGTTTGCACCAAAGAAAGGTAATTAGGTCGTTTCTAGGCTGATGATACGATGTACCTGTGTAATGATATAATAAAGTTATAATATGCACTTTCCTTATGATAAGATGAGCTATGACAGCAATGCTCAGACTACTACTACTACTACTACTACTACTACTACTACTACTACACTAATACCTGAGATGTACAACTACAGCATTAAGATGACAGCAATTTATTGCGATCGACTTCTACCAGGACCTACCATCCTACTGCACCCTCATATTTTGATTAGACAGATGATTAAACAAGACTAAACATTCAGTACCTAATACCTCATGCTCCTTTATCTATACAGAGCTCTTAAAAGCGTGTTACGTGTTCTTGTTGTTGAGAAATTTACTCGTCCTCTTCCTCCTCGGTCAGAGCATCAAGAGTCTGAGCAGCAATACGATCCAAATCTCTTTGACCGTCCTCAGAGACTCTTCTGCCTCCCTTTGGAGAGATTTCTAGAACACCCAACTTCTCCAAAGCTTGCACAGCCTTTCTGTTGACAGAACCAGAAGAATTGTGGTGCTTAGATGGTCTGCTTCCTCTGTTGCTTGCGCCACCGTACAGTTTATTCAACTTACCGACACCCACTTCCTTTCTCAAGTAGATGTGTCTGGCAACGGAGGCGGCTCTGTGATAGAACCATCCTTCCTGATCCTGTGGAGGCATTTCATTACCAGCACTGGTCTTAACAATCTCAACGTATGCTGGGACGTCTAATTTACCTTGTCTCTGAAGAAACTCGGCATAGGCGTTGATGAAAGCTTGTGCTGGAACGTCTCTATTCAATGTTAGTAAAGCTCTAACTTCGTAAAAATATTGACGACGTATGCTTGTATAGATCTTGTTTTGTTCTGAGTTTTCTGATTTCACTGCAACGACATTATCCTCTGTGCTTGCTTTTCCTGCACAGGCCATTTTGGATGTATAATGAACCAATTCCCAACATCATTTTATTTCCATATGGACCTTTCCTTCTTTCTGTACTCTGTTGTGCTCATTGAAAGATGCTATCATACTCCACGCCTTTAATCATCTGTCCACTTACCTAACTGTAACACCTGGCATCTTGGCTATATCTGTTCTGTTACAAGAATCTAAACTCAAGTCAAGTCAGAAGTCTTTAAATTTTTCCAAAAATTTTTTTTTTCAGCTGCGACCCCAGTACACAGTAGAGTAGATCGCGATTCTGCCCCGGAAATTTGGCGAGAGAGAATAGCACACCTCGCACCGCTCAATGGAACGCAGTCACAAATGAGAAGGTGAAGAAAATAAAAGTTCGGATCCAAGGGAAGATGGTAATAGATGTGGATACTGTACCTGAAATACCGTAGAAGTTCGGTTGATTACGGTAGAGTATTACCATATTGAATCTTTTAGTTACAGGGGGAAAAGGATATTCTTTTTGTTTTACACGTATACTTTATAGCGCTACACTATTTCATTCTCCTCTTGCACTCTCCACCAATGAAGGATCCAACATGCCTTCAATAATAATTATAGATCTAATAAGGCTACTCTTCTTCCACAATGATTAAAGATCTAAATAAATTACACGTATAAAATTAACTAGTTTAGACCTTGAAACCTCTAGATGCTCTTCTACCTCTAGCCTTCTCGAACTTTCTACCCTTAGAAACAACCTTTGGAGCCTTTCCTTGGTGTGGACCCATACCAAAGTGTCTGTAAGCCTCTCTGGCAGTTCTTGGACCCCTTAGGATGACGGTGTTGGAACCAGTTGGAGCTCTGACGGCCAATTGGTCGATGGTAAGAGCCTCACCACCGTTCTTGAGAATTGTAGCCTTGGCACCCTTGGTGAATCTCAAAGCAGCAACAGTAGCCTTTGGGAACTCGTTCAATCTGATATCGTCTGTAACGGTACCAACGACAACAATGATCTTGTCGGCAGCATCGGTTTGCTTGATAGTTCTGGCAATTCTGGCAACAGAAACAGGTGGTCTGTTGGCTTTAGAAAGGAACAAAGACTTCAAGATGACCTTGTTGAATCCAGCACCGGTACGACCTATTGGTATGAGTTAGTACAGAAGATTCTCCGTTTGATGCAAAATCTTCCCTTAATTCTGCTCTATAATCGCACAATCAGTACTCGCAGAACCAAGATACACATGCAAAATGTGCATCCTTCAAGTAAAGACAACCATATGACAATACCACTAGCTGGCTTACCACCAATATAGGACTATAGAAGGCAAGAACCAAAGAAATCTTTTCCATTAACTCATCAATACTTACGAGCCAAGAAAGTGTACAACTTAACCAAAGACTTCAAGTATGCGTTGTCAGACTTTGGAGCAGTTCTGTGGCTGACTCTTTTATGTGGTTTACTGTAATGCTCAACACCCATGTTTGATTATGCTTTGCTTTGACTTAACGAAAGAATAGAAGTTGATGAAGTGAAAAATTTTTGGATTGAAAAATCTCGCGGCGTAATTAGAAAATTTTGCGAGGGCTGGAAGCGCACGTGATCTTTAAAAGTGGAAGGCAGCGGCAGGTGAGAGGCGAGCAGTAACTTGGGATTGAGTAGGTGGGAATATTGAAACAGCATTAATTGAAATGCAAAAGAGAACATGGAACTGTCTCCCATTAAATAAAGTGGAAGCATATGTGAACGGCCATAATTCGGATTTGGAATTAGCGGTGGCCGGACAAAAAGTTGAAGTGAAAGGTTTTGGTTGCGTGGTGTACAGATGTGAATCACTAAGAGTTAAGAGTGAATAATGCCCATGAGGCAAGTACGTGTTAGTATAGAGTAAATGACCGTAAGATGGATCTTTATGTGGTGAATCCATCATAAAAATAATTTGTAAAATCGCTGAGCTTAGTTGTTGGGCCCGTTAATGTTTGTTGATTCCACATGCCAAGATGACCACAACCGGTGAATACTAGTACAAAATGATAATTCTTTCAGGCCATACACATAGTACTTTCACATGATGTTTAACAGATCACTTAAAATAATGAATCAATTCTTCCGAATCGTTTTCGATTGCAGCTACAGGAGATTTCTGACTTTTCCTCTAGCGTGTCCTGCGTACCAGATCCGGCGCTAAATGCCCTATGCAACGATTTGGCAACGCCCATCTGAAAAATTCTTTCATAAAGGAATCTGCAAACCAAATAATTATAATTCTACATATACGATCCCTGTAGAATGGTTGTTAGAATTCTTCTGTATTTTCTTCCTCCTCCTCCGTTATTTCTCTGTGCTTTACGGGTTTCCTTTCCTACACCTAGATCTATCTATCGCTATAATTTATTCTTTCTCCGCGCACTTCTCTTCAAGTGGATACAATACGTACTGCAATTCTTAGTGATCATGTCTAAAGATCGTTTGAGTACAGGTAAAACAAACCCTAGAGGTATTCCAGAAGCCAAATTCTTGGAGTCTATAGATGCTGTATTGAATGTGAAAACATGCACAGATCAGGACGTGACCAATTTCCTTAAGGAACTACAGGTCAGGCTGGAACAGTATCGGTTCATGGAGGATAGTAAGCAGTCAACGTTAAAAAACCTCAACACGAAGATCCCAGACATCGAGAAGACACTAAACATGTGCATATTCTTGAAGGAGAAAGCTGCATCTAGCGAGGAGGACGAACCATCCATTGATATGAACTACCAACTAAACGATACAATATATTCCTCAGCAAGCATAGAAGTGAAAGACCTGAACAAAGTATGCCTATGGCTCGGAGCAAACATCATGATGGAGTATCCTATAGACGAGGCCATTGAAATGCTAAAGCATAGACTTGAAGAAACTCGTAAGAACAAGCAAACCACCCTTGAAGACTTGGACTATCTAAGGAGCAACATCACCACCATCGAGGTTAACACGGCGCGTGTATACAACTGGGATGTACAGAGGAGGAAGAGCAAGAAGTAGAAAAGCTGATACGCAGATTGTACTGTTATATATATTAATTGCATAAATGGCGTGGTAAATAGTAAAGCAGCGTACAAAAGACAGACCAACGGAACAGCGATATGGCAATGCAGTCTTCAGTCAATATTGCGATAGATGCTCATTTCACCCGTAGCAACAATACCTCTGGTAGCCCTTATAATGAGTTTGCTTTTGAAAGTTTGTTCTATGCTGTTCACCGATCATCCTGTATATTTTTCGTGACAACGCATAATAAAGAAAGCTCTTCCTAAGCTTTTCTCCTCATGCTTCCTGCATCAAGCTCTTCCATAGAATCCTTCGTAAGCTGTCATAAATATAAACAGACTCATCAAATTATCTTCTGAAAGTATCAAGTAACTGCGTTCCAAGGCTTCTGGCAGGCGTATCTCGAGTCGTCTCATCTTCGCCGCCATCCGGTGCGGGACTTGGAGAATTGTCATTTTCATTCAACATTGTTCGTATTCTTGCATCTAGGTTGACCCTCCTGTATGTCTTGCTGGTGGCCCTTCTGTACAACGACTCGATTAGAGGAAACTTGTTGTGCATAAAGGGTAATAGGTCATTAAAAAGAAGCATACTGATAACGTAGCCAACAATGCAAGGAATAGGAGAGCATATAAGCCCTTCGCTTAGGAATAGCTGTGCCGCAAGTATCGTGGTTGTGAAGTTATTGCTAAGGATCAATTTGACTCGTTCTTCGTTGCTCTTGAGGCGAATTAGGTCACCAAAATCAAGCTCGAAATTGAATAGAGTGGGCGTGTTTTGAGAGTAAGGATAAAGGAGGCCAAACAATATACCAAACGGTCCTGATGCCACAAAAATGCTGATTCCTAGGAGAGCGTGACTCACAAACAGAAGGGCTGCAATGGCAATCATGTTGTAGAGGTAGAGAAGAACCAATATCCGAAGGAACTTGAGTGATCCGAAATTCCTTTCTAGACTCTTGAGATTCATTATCATCAAGACTGCGCTAACAATTACCTGTGATTCATTCTGAAATTGTAGTTGGAAGGCAAGAAATCTCCAGTACTGATGCCACTGTGATATGAAGGGAGAAAAAGCTAGGAGGAAATAAGGCTTCATATCCAATATCGACGAAGACAATGGGATTATAATAAGTGCATAAGTAAAGAATGAGCTTATCGGCAGCCTCTTGAACCCCTTTGGAATGTTGACATGCATTTTTGTTGGAAGAACCTGGTGAGCAATGTACTGACATTTGGAGGCGAGATCGCACTAGCTGAAGAGATAGAGTGATGACGTAAGCAGACATTACAACCTCCTTGGTGAAGGCCAGGTTTGTAAGCCGGAAAAGGGGGATGGAGTGATTTCCTGCAAATACAGAAATGTGATCACATGTAGGCGGATTCAGTAATAATGTAATAGTTTTCTTGATGATCAATTTGGAAAAAACTGGATGAACTCCACATATACATAAGATTTCGGCTTTGGAAGATGCAAAATAATTGTGCACCTAGATCTCCACCAACGAGGAGATCGTCACTTCTTTGTCCACAGTAAATCCACTTGTGAAGGCTTACAGTTTCTACCAGAACATTGATTTCTGTTGGTCAATGCAATATCATGGATGTTCCGAAACAGGAAACCATACCCGCTCAGTGTGGCTGGTAGCATGATATCTTCCTGTAAGGTCTATCACGCTTCTCACATACATAACTAATATAATTCAAAATTTATAAATAGAGATAGTCAATAATTGTGCTATCACTTTCTTGTGTAGGTAACTCTCATAACCGGTGGAACCTGCCACCTATATTGTGCGGTACAGTAGCCTCACACGCCACAGAATCATTTATCAATCTCGAACCCGCATATTCTCAGTTTAGTCAAATAGCCGATCGTGCATTCTCATAGCAATCATTATAAAGATGTCATTGTACAATAGATTGGGTCCCGAGGGTCGGGCTATTTACAACACCATGAAGCAGCGTACTATTCCTTCAGGCATTTCTTTCACCATGAATAATCTGAGAGTGCCAAATCAGTTAGATTTCTTACTAAATGAGCTCATCCATCCTTTGGAGTCTACCACTACAGAAAAGATCCTTGGATACCTTGCGTACTACTATCCAAAGATTAAGAATTCCGGAAATGTTCAACTTCTCACTGAATACTTCTTGAGATGTCCCCTATTCTTCAATGATAACCAGTTGATTAGCGTTAACGATAATTACCGAATTATCGAGTGCTTTTCTTACGTCATGGACAACAAATATAAGATTTCCCAGCCTTCTCTTCCTTTCCACTCATTTTACAGGGCCATATACCGAGGATTATCTAATTCTTTATGCTCTGGAGTCAGCGGATGGAAGATAAATCCTGTTATTGTGGGCTGCTTGCTTGCAATCGATTCTAGAAAAGAGTACGATAACTATCCGGAATACTCCAACCTGATTCAAGAAGTGGATTCAAAGTTAGTCTTCCTGCTTCAGTCCACTTTGTCTGATGGTCAAACGATTTCTCTTGCAAGGGATCTCAACTACTTGCAGATAATTTATCTATCGATGGCTTCCAGTTATATACCCGATTCCACACTCGAAAGGATACTTAAGTTAAATTCGTTGCTTCCAAATATGCTTATACAGCTGTTGTTTCTTTCTCCATATGGTTTTGATGGAGCTGACATATACTTAAGTGGTTTTTCGTCGGATGAAATACTGAAAAAGTCGCCCGTTCTACGGAATATGAGTAGGCTTTCATTGTTGTATTCCAGAATGATACCCCTCTTGCCTCAGTGTTTGATCACTCTAGATAATATTGGCGTTTGCCTAAACAATATACAGAACTATTCTCAGAAATTGGCAACTGTGCTGGTAAAAATGGACCCCAAGTCTGATTACTGGAAGCTACTTAAGCAGAACTTATTCTCCATGATAGTGATATTTGACTCTATCTGTTCTTCTGCCTACAATGCGCAACAAAAATTCCTTCCATATTTTACAAAATTCAGTCGAAAAATTCTCAACTCCCTCTATCATGCAAGCCCAATACTTGACAAGATTGGGACTGGGGGTTTTGATACCTACAACTTTGTGTATCTAACCTCCATTAGTAGTTTGAATCAAGGTGATGAATCATCGATGGAACTATTGATTAAATCTTGGTTGCGTGACTGCAAACCACATATGCAGGATTCTTCATTTCAATCTGAATTGGTCTTCTGTTTGACAGTGATTAATGATTCTCTGAAATATCTCTCGGATGATATCCAAACTACTTTAATTATTCCTACCGTGGAGAGCCTTCAAATCAATAGTCCAACGCAGGAAATACTTGAGGCAGCACACACCGTATTTATTCAATATCTTTCTCTTTTAGATTCTAAAGGATGTGAACTTGAATCCAAAATTCCAACGCTAGAACCACGCTTACTAAAATACCTGGATTTGTCAATATCCCAATTTCCGAATCATTTATCCTTACATCAGATTGATATCATTTTGGACAGGTTAGCCAGAATTACTTTTCCAGATTCTCAAATATATCGATATGATCCTAACTTTTGCATCCGCTTGGCAGATCACATGTTATCAAGATGTCTAACCTCTGAATATACTATGAGTGCTAAAGCATCGAATGATTTGTTAAAGCATAGAAGATGCGCTCTATCGTCGTCGTTAATCAAGATTTTACCCTTGTTCCCCCTACATGTCTTTTCCCAATGGCTAACAAAAATTCAGATCCAATTAATAGATCCTGTTCCGTACAAAGATGAAAAGTCACATCTTACAGATATTTTATGGGACTCTATTTTAACTGCAAATAAATATTACCCTCAGAAGGGTGCCCTGGGTATAGAATGGTGGTATGAACAGGATATGACACCCAATGAAGCTAAGTTGTAAAATAAACGCACAATGCATATCTTTTTTTAGATAAAATACAAACATTAATAAATCGAGAAATATTTAAAGGCAACAACGTGAGTGTAATAGTAAAGAGTCTTCCGGCCAATTTTATTCTTCTTGCGGTTGGTCTAGGAAATCAACAACTGCACAGTTTGGATGTAGAATATATATCATCTTGGCACGGCGTTCTGCTCTCTTTTTCTTACGATACTCATTAAGACCGAAATTCAATTCGTCGATTTCCGATTGCGACATATTTGGTCTTGGTTGAAATTCTGGAGGCACCTCTTCTTCTTCATCCAGATCCGTGACAGTTTCTGGATTAACGTGCATGAGAATCTTGTCCTTAACAAGCTTCTTCAACACCTTCATTGCAATTTTACGCTCATTCCAGTATTGCTGCTCATCTTCTATCTCATTTTCTATTTGCAACAAATACCAATCAACCAATTCTGTTGCGGTATATCCTTGAGGTTCTTCACCTTCCTCGGGTAGAGACATTTGACTCTTCTCTTTATCACCGATTCTTCTAACAAACAAATTCATCATCTTGACATACTTTTCATAAGGAATTGTTAGTTTGTGTGTCTTCTTTCTCTTCTCCATGGCTTCATTCTCATCTTCGTTTTCTTCTCCCATTTCAACATCCTCCGTCTGCTCTTCACCTTCAGATGGCTCCTCAGCGACCGTGGCAATTTGAACATCGTCATTCTCAACTCTGATAATGGACTGTCTTAAAAGGTTGTATGCCTCTGCGACAAATCTCGGGGTAATTTCTTCGGTACAGTTTGCCCTAGCAATTGCCTCAGACAACCGAATCATAGACTCCAATTGACGAACAGTTATTCTATAACTGCTTCTACCGAGACCTTGTGAATCGTCGCTCCTAAGTTCTTTGTACTTCTCAATGAGGTAATCTCTCGCTTCTTTCGTCATCTTTGGCTTGAATGTCTTCGCATATTTGATATATCTTAGCAACTGTTCTTTGGTGAATGGAGGGTCAAGGGCATCATCCCTAAGCATGTGCAAGTTAACTATATGGTCAGCCAATTGTGTATCAATCTTCTCATTACACTCATCCAAGATCACAAAAAAGAGATCAAATCTTGACATAACCGGGGCACTTAGTCCTAAGTTACTCTTCAAGCTTCTCTTAGGGTTATATCTACCGCCAATTGGGTTAGCTGCTGCCAAGATAGATGTTCTTGCATTCAACGTTGCATGAATACTGGCTTTGGCTATGGAAATAGTCTGCTGTTCCATGGCTTCATGGATAGCAACCTGATCAACAATATCCATCTTATCAAACTCGTCAATACAGCAAATTCCATTATCTGCCAACATCAAAGCACCAGCTTCGATTGTGAATTCACCTGTCTCTTCGTCTGGAACAACAGAAGCCGTTAGACCCGCAGCAGAAGATGCTTTACCTGATGTGTAAATTGCCCGTGGAGCAAATCCATTGACCCACTTCAAGAATTGTGACTTTGCCGTAGAGGGGTCACCAACAATACAAACATTAATGTCTCCTCTTAGCTTTATTCCTTCCACAGTTTCTTTATGAACACCGCCTAAAAGCTGTAGGAGAATTCCCTTCTTAACTATCTCATGGCCAAACACTGTAGGAGCCATGGAATTAACAAGTTTTGAATAGATGTGATCATCGCCCACCATTTCCTTCAATTCGGTGACTTCCTGTTCTGTGAGTGTATTCAAGAAAGATTCCTGTTCCCTTTCATTGTCCTCCTTGGTTATTGTAGAAGGCTGTTCTTGGTTCTCGCTTTCGCTTGAAATCAAGGAGCAAACATGGCAAGACAAGAAGGCCATCTTGTAAGTCAACTCACGGGCACCAAGAGACTTCAAGCCACTAATACCCGAATTTAAAGCTTCTGCTGCAGCCATACCTCTTGATCTGACACTTGCCGGTTTCACACCCGGTAAACCCAACTGAGTCACATCTGGAATCACAATTTCCGTTCCCGTAAACTTGCACTTATCTCCTGGTTTGGCTCGATCGACCAAATCTCCTCTCAAAATCACATCAAGAGTTCTAGGCATACAACCGGTGGGAATCTCGTTGGAATTTTCTTGAATCCGAACTTTCTGCCAATCCAAAAACACGGATTTAGCTATGTTCAAAGTCCAGAATGCCTGGTTATCGCATGTAGGGTTGGGACAAGAGGTAGGTTCGGTATACTTGAAAGTCTGTTCAACATTTTCAACTAGAGTTTTGCACACATCACAGGTAAATGCAGCCTTGTAAAGTTCTGGTCTAACTTCACTGGTCCTGGTGACCGTTCCTGAAATAGCACACAGCATTCCGATGTTCTCTGCCCTTAATTCACGAATTCGATGGATGGTTGGGAAATTGTAGATTGAAATACCGAACACCTTCTCAGTGGTAGAATTCTCCTCCTCCTCGGCAACTCTGGTGGACCTCTTCAAAAGACTGGGCTCATGCCGTTTGATGACGTTTCTGAGGCCCCTAAGCAAGAATGGCAAAAAACGTTGGTACTGCTCAGTGATGGCAGTAGCAAGAATTCCGTTCTCTCTCGTAAGTAAATGCTGGTAATCAACGTAGATAGTCGAAAGATCATACATCGACATGGCAGAGATCTGGTGGATGTATACCTTTCTAGCCGCCATGTCATCTCCTTCACCTGTTTCTTCGAACTCTTCTAAAAACTGCTCGAAAGCTTCTCTCACCTTTTCGGCCGTTAAATCGGTCACCTTTGGAATAGAACTTAGATCTCTCCTACGTCTAAGAATGTGAGGAGGAACCTCTTCAGCATTTTGTTCATCTTCAGCTGGGATAGGCTGGGTATCAGATTGTGTTGTACCAAATAACGTTGACTGGGTCTGTGAAGTCTCTGTACCCAATCTTCTCTGAGAATCTGTAATGTCACTTAGAATATTCGAGCTGCTGTTTCCAAAAGCTTGGGAGGACGCAACTGGTGATGACGCCATTATTACAGATTACTTACAGGAGGAAGTATTCAAGGACAGGAAAAAAGTTGATGTCTAATTTTGTGGGTTAGAAAGATTCTTTGCTAATTGTGAGCGTGCACCTATCGTGAAGTGTGTTTCGAACCGAATTTTTTCACGCGTCTCAAGCAACTAATTTTGCCGAAATAGGATATATGCCGAAAGCGGAAAATGGAGGGGGGTGGAGTGGTCAAGAGACGCGAAAGCCCGGAAGCAGAGAAACACAAAAGGGGAAGGAGAGGGACAAGACACAAAATAAAGTACAAATGTTATTCTACGTTACATGTGGCTAATGCCTCAATTGGCTGAAAGTATTCTGTGGCTCAGCAGCCTTACAAAAGACATTATATTCACTTATGCTCATACGGAAGGATGGAAAAGACATAATAGCACTGTGTAACCAGCGCATATGACACTCGACGAGACTAGCATTAAGCGACTTTTTTTGGTAACCTTGATTCGGAATCAAAGGAATTAAGCCGAGCAGGTGGCAATTCCTTTCATATTGTTTATAAAACTATCTAACAACCAGTTTTTCAAAGCCAGTGCCATAGGAATCGGAATCCTTCCGACTAGATGCTCGTAACAGTAAATTTTGTTCATTGTATAATTTTTGGTTTGAAATTCTGTGTTAATTGATATTGCGTTCCTCGCTTACCTATATTTGCCCAATATATGTATTCTGTTCTACATAAATAAGAATCCGTTGTCCGAGTCCAAAAAAAAGCCGTCGTTGAATTCTGGATCCAGCTTGAAAACCCTTCCATTTGCATCCACATATCGGATTCGTCTCTGGAGCCAAACCCGGTTAACCTTTTCCAAAGAAAACTTGGCACTTTTGACTCCTACCTGTAGTAGTTTCACCAACAGGCATTCAATTAAAACTTTTTCCGAAGCTTTTATACAGCAAAAACCGAATATTAGTAGACACCACTGAATCATACAAATTCTGTGGTCGATCTGATAGCTTAAATATTTATTGTAGTCTATCTTGTTGTGCCGCTTGGTAATCTGCTCGTCATAAATCTCCTGTAATTTAGCTTCGGATAAGTAGATGTAGTTTTTATCAAAATCTATCTTTTCAATTCCATTCGTAGTTTTGAGATCAATCGTTGAGTTGTAATAGTCTACCAGGAACTTTTTATCCTGCTTATTGATTTCGTCTTCCGCTATGCGTATCAAAAATCTTAGACTATCCATGATGTTCAAAAATATCTTTCTCACAACTGGATGCTCTGGGGGAACCCCCAAAAATAATTTATTGGTCATCACGTAGAGGTGGAGAGATTCTGCCCTGGTATAGTTGCAAAAATCATAGAATGAGTACCAGCTGTCGTTGTTGGCATCATTCATTCTATCTGATGTCACATGATAGTAACATGCCAATGGAGCCTTGGTTTTATCTTCACCCTCATATAGTGGATGGTACTTAGATGTAATTGGAATTTTAAAAGGTCTATCTTTGATGATAATGAAAAACTGCTTCGATTTATAAATTTGTCCGAATATTGCTGAAAGTGTGTCTGGATCAACGGGCCCATCTTCACTTGTATTTTTGCTTTTTGCTAAGATAATTTGCTTGACCACTTTGAGAACATCATCGCTGAAACCAACGTAAGTCTTGAAGCCTCCAATTTCAGGTATTATTTTTTTGCTGCCATCTTCTTGCTCTTCAACTATATATCCATCTAAAATGAACCCCCATTTTGATAAGTCTCTAATAGGTCCATGATTTAGAGGAACTTCAAGCCAGGCATTTATTTCAGGGCAGTCTAGAAGTGGTGACCCCCTAGAAACAAACATCCATGCTGAAATCTCCAATGAAGAAAACAAGTATTTGGCTAGAAGAATTGGCGGGCTGACACTTCGTTTGCCAATAACATAGTCTCGGAGGAACTGTCTCGCACCTCTTAAATGAAGGCTCCATCTATTATCGGGATAAGAGGAAAGATCTGCAGTTAAAATAAGACTTGTTAGAAGGGCGCTCTCGACTTCAGGAGAGATATTTTCCTGCTTTTCGAGTGCTTCTTTGAGATACTGGAAGCAGTTTGAAAGGTATTGGGCTCGTGATTTCTCGTTAATTTCAATTTGACTATCCAAACTTTTCAGGAACACTTCATCTGTAGGTTCTTCGTCACTGCCAGCATCGTCGAGCGTTTCCAAGTAAGCTTCTTTGTCAATTCTTGCCTTTTCAAGCAAATATCTGGCTCCAGACGCAAGCATCGCATTCAGAAGATAAGAACTTGTCCTTGCGCAATCGAGAAATATTCTAATGAATGGTGATTTTAAGTAGGTCGAAGAATACGGATTTAAAATGAGATGAACATTCTTAACAAATGACTGAAGATGAATTTTCTCTGTTGTAGTGAGATTCAGCGAGGAGTATATTTTATCAGCTTCAAGTTGATTGTAGGATTTATTCAAGTTGAAGTGATAATCATATTCGGATAATACCTCGAGGCTGGTTATCTTCTTGGAATCAGAGAAGTTCAAGAAGGAATTTGCGAAATCCTGCAATTCAAGATTTCCAAAATTTGGAACATCCAAGAGGTCAGGTGACAGTTGGCTATCTATTGGTCCATTTTCTGGAGAAAATCCAATCAAAGGTGACAATGTTGGATGAACACCCGTTGCTGAATTGAGATTCGAAGGGTTCCGTTTATCATCTTTCGGGAACTGACGCTGTGTACCTTGGTAGTGCTCATCTGCAGCTAAGACATCACCGACTAGGGATTCCTGATTAGCAAGTAGTGCCATTAGTTGTTGAGGGGTCGAAGTTGAATCTTTCAGATCGGAAGTGCCTGCAGCTCCCTTGGAGTCTGTATTTGCCGATTCCAAAACGGCTGATGGAGACTCAAGGGGTGACCTTATTGAAGTGCTTGGCTGTGAATCATCCAGTGCGGAGCGGTTCTCGGCTTCGTCTGGCTCGCCCAGTTTATCGAACACCAGTGTTTCGTCCCTGGTCTCGTCGCTCAAAGGTAAAATATTCTCGATTGGATGTTCTGACTCCACCATTTGAGATGAGTTTCTAATTGGCTGACTTGCATTGCGCAGCATCGGCTGATTAGCTAGGCCATTAGTTATTGGTTGACTGGAGCTGCGTTTCATTGGCTCGTTTTTAGCCTGAATATCCAACTCTGGCTTTAGGATCTTTCCATCAACCGGGTTTTTGTATATGCCAGACTGAAACTTGAATACTCTATAGTAAACGCATTCCAGATGTAGCCTTTTGCAGCGGGAACAAGCGGGGAGACCTTCATCGCATTTGATTTTACGTTTCTTGCAACAGAGGCATCCATTTCGGCTGTATTTCTGTCTCTTTCTTCGAGGCTTGGACGAGCCGGCCGATTTTTTCACTTTATCACTAATATCATGTGTGTTACTAGGTGCCTTTTTCTTTGTTACCTTATCACTCTTAACTTCTTCCTTGGTCATATATGATAAAGCAACCGAAAATTAAACTGAAAGAAATTGATGTAATTGGAGTAAAATATTTCGGGTGAAAATGAAGATGCTGTTTTCGATCTTATCTGGCGCTTATTGTGGAGACAAAGCCACCAGTGTGAGAAACTGTGAGATGTAATTTTTCCGACTCCTGTGGTATCTGTGCACCTACGAGAAGAAAAGTTAGTAAGCAGGCCAAGAAAGCGCAGGAGAATTAAATTTTCAGCTAGGTGCTTTCTACTCCATCTACAACACAATGCATCGGCAATATTTTATCTTTCCTCTCTGATCTGGTTTCTTAAAATCTCTGTTCGACCCCCCACTGTTCCGAAACTTTTCTGTTTTCGACTCCGCTTATCGTAAGTGCTATCTGCGCTCTAATTTTTCCCGTTTTAAGTTAAAAATTACTTTTCGTCCACGACTTGCTACCCGGTATAGAAAAAAAACCGATTTTTATGGGCCAATCACACTCGCGGCTACTGAGAACGCAGATAAGAAACAATCAATTTCAATCTAGCCACACAGAATCTCTTCATTACAATAAATCGGCCAACGATCCAGACACGAAAAGCACGTTTCCGCATATATTCCTATAATTTTTAAAGTAGAAATTCTGCGGTATCTCGGCAAGCAACCGGGCACCATTGATGGAGGTGCTATTGCTAATTTCAGCATCCTTTCACCGTACTCTGACACCTTACTCTGACACCTTACACCGTACTCTAACACCTTACTCTGACGCCGTATTCTGACACCGTATTCTATTCTACACCGATATTTGCTGTTCACCTACTTGCTTAAATGAATATGGCACTGCCACAAAAGTGTTCAAATAAATATGGCTGAACTGTAATTGTATATACTCCTTTGTAATTTTAACGGCCAACCATGAATTCCATGGCCCAATCATACCACTTATATTTCTTAGGACCTCCATTTGCATCCTCAAACTTCTTTATTAATTTTTCATGGAGCTCGACCTCGGCCAAGCCCGTAGAGATGTCGGCGTCTAGTGGCCTGTGGTACTTTGTACGCTTGTAAAACTTCCAAAAGATGATGAGACCAATATCAATGAAAATAATAAGGTATGAGAACATAAATGTATCTGTCGACCAAGAATCTGGAAGGAAAACGTAATAACCCTGGACTCCTATCATGCATCCAACCATGAACATTCCATAGTAGGTGAGGTATGGCTGGAACCATGACTTAAAAGGTAGCTGGTCTCTGGTGTTACCTTGAGCCGTGAAGGCCTTGCGGAAATGTAGGTAGGTGGTCATAATCACCATAAAGTTAATTAATTGCGAAGCAGTGACCAAGTTAACAATCCAATCAAGGACAACACTTGCCTCATTTCCTAATTGTAGGAAAGCCAAGAATGCCCAGCAAAGAGATATCAGGACTGCATAGATTGGAACACCATCCTTGTTACAGTGTGATAAGAATTTTGGAGCTTTACCCTCCAAAGCCATACCGTATAACACTCTGGATGAGCAGTAGGTGTAAGAGTTTCCAGCCGAAAATGCAGATGTAAGCAAAATAACGTTGACAATGTGAGGCAAAACCTTTATTCCCAAGTTGTTCATAGCGATGGTGTAGGCAGATGAACCGGCACCTGGACGACCTTCGGCAATAGCATCGCTTAAACTAGGATCGTTCCAAGCACAGCAAGTTCCCATGGCAAGAGCACCACCAACGAAGAAGATGGTAATACGCCAGAACACACCCTTGTATGCCTTTGGCAACACCTTTCTTGGATCTCTAATTTCACCAGCAGCCATACTAATGTATTCCGGACCTGCAATCAAGAAAGAGTAGTTGATCAAAGCAGCCAATATTCCCTGAAATCTTCCTAAATTTCCCTCGTGTATGTATGGAATGACAACACCTTTTGTCCAATTTCTGAATCCATAAACATCATGCTTTGGGTTAGCGCCAACCATGGTGAAGAAAACAAAGATCATTAATCCAATGGCTAAAAGCACCTTTCCAATACCTAACCAGAACTCGACCTCACCATAGTATCTAACTGTGCTGACGTTGATCAAGAAGTAGCCAGCCATCATACAGGCAAAAACGATAGCTGGGGAGTAGTCATCTCTCCAGTAATGAATCAAACCGTTGAACAATGTTAGCTCAAATGGAATTAATGAGCCTTCCAAGACCCAGAAATTCCATCCAGCCATAAAACTGAAAGCCTCGTCAACACATCTTTCAGCTAGCCTGATGAAAGGTGACTCTATTGGAATATAACACACCATTTCGGCACAGGCACAGGTGATGCAGACAATCGGTGTACACCACCAGATGCAAGCAAGAAGTAAAGACAAGGGACCGCATTTGGCTAGAGTACTAGAGACACTAACGAACAAGGCAACACCAATAGTACCACTGATGGCAATCAACTGAACTTGACGATTCACCAACTTTCTGTGAGTGAATCCCTTATTGAGGTTATTCATGAGCTCAGATAGATTCTCATCAGACGTAGAAACATCATCGATATCAATAGAAACAGCATTCTTTGTAGAAGTGTTCTTTTCCACGTCATAACTACTCTGCTCTTCAGGAGGAACTAGTTCCTCGATATTTCCAGTACCCTTGTAGGCAGCAATAGCTTCTTTTGATGGGGGGACAGGAATAAAGACATCTTTCAAAAGTGTTAATGTCTTCTTTCCAAAAGTCTTCGGAACTTCCGCAGTGGATTTTATGCTTTCTAGAGCCATTATAAAACTGTGCTAAAGGTTTATGAGGCGCTTCAGACTGAAGCAAATATTAAAAGCACTCGTCTTCAAAGGATTTCACTTGAATATATATGAGTTTTCCTTATGCCGCAAGATCGGTTACGAAAAGTGATGTGTCTGTTTTTCACCATCTATCCTCGAGCTGAATTCAGTTCACATTTCCTATAACACAGAATTGTAACAATGGGCCTCTCATTTTTTTTACCCAAAGCAGATAATTTCAACAATAAGATGCAGCCTTATCTTTTTCGGACGCTTACCACAGATAAGAGAAAGCGCTGCGTCATAGACAACCTAGATATGCCACGTACTAGTGGCATCCACACCAGCGGATCTAATGATGTTCTGCAGGCAGAAAACCCTTGCTCTAAGCATCTTTAATGATTAGTATTCTATCTTTGCCATTTAATGTCAAGATAATAATTGTCTGAGGTATTTTTTCTGGGCGCTTATCTAGGATATTGTAGTAAGCGTATTAATTCTTCTCACGATTGGACGGATATGAATAACTAAGGCATCGCTGCATCATGATAATACTGCAATCGTTATCGGCAACTATCGTCAACCAAGCGGTAGGAAATTTCCGACCCCAAAAGAGCTATCATAATCGCTGCCATTTTTATAGATATTTTTGCGGTTTCGATGTCGAGAAGACCGTATCTTGCGTCTGTTTTTCTGAAAGAGGAGACTTTAAGAGATTGTTTTGAGTGTTATCATTGGCGGAAATTCATTTCACTTACTTTGGAGATTTATCCTTTTGTTTTTTTTTCTTTTTTACTATCAGTTCAAACCTTCAAGATATTCCGCCGCTGGCTCAGACGAGAAGTCTTTCTTTCAGTAAGGATGAGATTTCCCTGAGCTACCGGAAAATTGCATCGCGGAAAAGTTGCTGTGGGGGGAAGGGGGTGTAGCCGGGCTATCTCAGAAAGGATGCTTTAGAGAATCCTCGGCAGAATTTCACCCCTTCAATTAACGTTAAGATTGTAATTTCCCGATATTGATACCAGAGGCAACTTTTGGTAGTTAACGAGTTGACAGTCTGTCAACCCAAAATTGTATCTGTTGGTCCATGAGTCCATGAATGTCACCACTGTTCTGTCTTCATGTTTGGCTGACCCAGCCCACCACCTTCGGTATTTTCCTGAGTTTCTAAGAGCAAACTGAGAAAATTCCTGTGCTTCCCACCTCATTCTGGTAGCTTAACTGTGCGCACTTTTCGGGAATTTCCCTTTATTATCAGAAGAGAGGTCTAAACAACTGAAGTCTAAAATGTGGTCTTGTCGGAATTTTAATAAGTCCTCTTGATTTTAATTGCCTGTCATTCCATATACCTTGTAATATATGTATATATATTTGGCTTAGCTATTCTTCTTTACTCCTAACTAGCGTGCTATTCAAGACACCATCATGCTTTCCACTGCTAAGCTCACACTCATCGACGTTTCCGGAAAAACTGAAAATAATGCCCAATTGGCTTCCAAGGCCATTGGTGCTTCTTGTCCTGTAAAGACTATTCCAAATACTTTGCCATCATCCTGGTACTCTAGTGATGCCTTTGTGGAACTTGCCAAAGAAAAGATTTACAATAAAGGTTGGCATTTGCTATGCATTATTGCATGCTTTCTGAGCGACCCTTCAAAGAATGATGGCGCTAAAGATGCTATGAAGTTCGACTTCAATGGCAAGAAATTCTTTGGCTTATGTGACATCGACAACCCGGACACGGCTACTGATGTCCATTTGTATTATGGAGACTATGACGAAGTTATGTATGGTGCTACCACTTCAGAAGAAAAGAAGAGTCGCTGTGAGAACTTGAAGACTGTTAGACACTTCATGACAGACGGCGGTGCCATTTTCTTCACTCTTAAGGATGACGAAGTTGATTTCTGGAATTATTATGGAAATGAATTGCAACAGTTCATGAAGGAAACCAATTTCAGACACTTGGAAGTGCGCAAAAGGTTAGTTTACGAGTGCGACTACAACTTCATCACATTCTTGGATGGATATCAGGAGTGCATGCACTGCAAGTATACTCATCCTGGTCTTAGCAAGGTTTATCCTTTCCAATTTTACAAGGTAGATGAGTACACTAACTTCTGCAGACATCACTGCAAGCCAGCTGAGGGTTATTCTGAAGAAGGATTGTTCTTGTACTTCTATCCAAGTTGTTCCATCAATCTCTACGGTGGTGGAATGGGATTGTTCAGATGCATCCCAGTTAGTGGTAACAAAACTAGAATGGAATTTGAATATCATTTCGATCGTGACGGAACACAGGAGCAATTTATTGATTACTTCAACTTTGCAAGGCAAGTGGCCAAGGAAGATATCTGGTTGTGTGAGGCTGCGCAGAAGAACTTGGACATGGGCGTCTACAACCATGGCCTTCTACATCCGACTTGCGAGAATGGCGTTGTCTACTATCAAAACCATATTAGGCAAGACATTTTAGGAGAGCAAAAATAGAGTCGGATTTTATAATACATAAGTTTTGATATTTGATATATTTTAATTACTGTTCTTTATAGTGTTCTTTGAAACAAAAACTTTGAAACAAAAACTTTGAAAATAGCGCAAATCAAATGGTCACATCTTGCTAAATCTTTTAGGTACTAACATTTTAATTACCGAGTTTTGCTGTTTTCTTGGGGTTTTCTGCTCTGTAACGGCGCTGTAGTGGCGGTGGAATATGTGATAAAGCGATGTTCCCCTGTTTCTGAAGATTATCTTCTGGCTGCAAATGTGTTTCCCCAATAGGAAATCTTTGTTTTCGCAAAATTGCGCACTAAAGCTGAGCGATAAGACAGAATCCGATTGGCAATCAAAAAAAATTTACGGCTGTTCGATTGACACATGCGAGTGGTCAAAAGAAGTATCAATTCCGTTGTAGGATTTAATGTTTCTAATTATCTTTTTTAAAATTCGATTTATAACAAGCTGCTTTTCTCGTCTGTAATCCAACCATAAAAGGTAAAACACACGTTTATCTTAGCAATGTTGGCTTCTCAGCCTGTTAGTAGCTTGTTCCCTGTTTGCAAAGCAGCAACAGCAAAAGCAACAGCAATCAAAGATGAGGACTTGCCTAAAACTCTTCCATCAAGCTGGTATTCAAGTGACAGATTTGTTGAGTTGGCTAAAGATGTTCTATACAACAGAGGGTGGCATTTTGTGACCTTCATTAACTCACTTGTGAAGGATTCTCATGTTGGAATCCGCCATGATGATGATAATATAGACGTTGAAGAAGAAAGTAAAAGTCTGGAAGCCATACAAATGGATCTGAATGACAACCCATTTTTCATTCTATGTGATTTGACACAACAGTACATAGACAATGGGGAGTATGGTAAGGTGAGAATGTTCTATGGTGTTTACGATAAAATTGTTGAAAACTGCAAAACTGAGAAAGAGAAGAAGGAAGCCATGAATGACTTGAAGGTTGTTAATCATTACGTTACCAAATCTGGCTTGATATTCATCAACCACGAGGAGAATCCAGAATGTCCGGATTTGTGGGATTATTTTGGCAACGATTTAGAAAAATTCATCGATGATTTTGATGGAAGAAAGTTGGTACTAAAACGCAGATTGAGTTATGTTGCTGATTACAATTTCATCACTTTCTTAGATGGATACCAGGAATGTTTGCATTGTAAATATGCTCACCCAGGTTTAGTGAGAGTTTACCCTTATGAAACTTACCACGTCGAAGAGTACACCAACTTTTGTCGTCACATATGTCCTTCTGTCGATAGCAGTATGCCCGATGATGGCTTATTTCTTTACTTCTTCCCTAGTTGCACTTTCAACTACTATGGTGGCGGTCTAGGTGTCTTTAGATGTTGTCCAATGTCTGGAAATAAGACCAGAATGGAGTTTGAATACTATTATGACGGTTCCGACAAGGAGTTTGAGGATTACTACAAGTTCTCAAGGCAAGTTCAGAAGGAAGACTTATGGTTGTGTGAAGCTACTCAGAAAAATCTCGATATGGGAGTTTATCACCAAGGTCACCTACATCCCTCTTGTGAAAGTGGTGTCATCTATTATCAAAGCAAGATTAAGGAGAGAATTTTGGGAAATATATAAGTAAATGAATGAAGTTACGAAGGACATATCCATCTGATGTAGGGTGTCCCAGCGGCAAATGGGTTATTATGGTTAAAGTGTTTATAGACATCGTTTTTGAACTACCCACCCGCTAGACACCGAAGTTGCATATGCAAAAAGCTTAGGTAATGCTGAAGCCGGCTCTACGGCTGCCTAGTCAGCCGGACGGGTTGCCACCCAAGTCCATTCACCAATAATATGGCTCAATTTAGATACAGCCAATTTTTTTTATCAGTTAATTATTCTCTCCGGTGGGATGGCCCTAACCAGGCTTATGGCCTGATCTAGGTAGGCAGTGCGCGGTGAAATATATATAGATCTCCGCTCCTATGTCAAATTGCCAACGGAAATCCCGTGTGCGCAACGTGACCCTGCCTCAAGATGTCGAAATCTGTACGCCGAACTTTAATTCCTGGTCCAAAGATGTGGATGAAATACGGTGGTTGCGGTAGAAGATGCTACTCCGAAGTTTCTGAAATTTTGAATTCGGAGTCCACTCTTCGGTTGGAGGAAGTTCATACAAAAACTTGACTTTCCATGGGGGAGGAACTCCAAATAGGAACGATTTACCTGTACAAAGGTCAATTGTGTTAATTGTAAGTTCCTGCTTGTATATTTAATCATTTGCTTCTGCTCGTATTTGCATTGCCGCCAATAAGTGAGTGCTCAGGAAAGCAGCGCACATCCGATAGGCATCACCTCACTTTTTTGCACACCCCGTCCCGCTAAAAAATAATCATCCGTGTATGAACGACCAGGGGTGTGAGCTAGCGTGGGATCCTTGGCCATCGGCGTTTCTTTTTTTGGGTGCCGGATGAAGAACAAAGGTAGGAGGATGAATTTACTGCCATAAAAAAAAAAAGAACAGACATCATATACGAATTCTTTGCAATGGTATTCTATTATTTGGAAGCAAAGAAATGATTGGAAACTGAAGTTGGTACGGTGTCAGAATCTGACATTAAAGGATATTGTGGCAGATGCGGACCGTCAGTTAAGATTGGTTTAAATTCGGAATTGCGACGGGGTGTACACAGTTTGAAGTGCAGGAACTCCTGCTGCGGACTTCATGTGCCCGGCACGCACCTTCCGAGTGACAGCGGTAATAAAAAAGTTAAAAATTCAAGTAGGGGGAGATTTCAACTCGTTGGGCGAAAACATTTCTTTTTTTACCGGAGCTGTATATATAGACGAAGCCGGAACTTAAGAAAATCGGAGTCCTTGTTCGGTTAGAGAGTCAATCATTTTGACAAGCATTATTTAGCTATGAAGGGCTTATTATATTACGGAAAAGAAAGTATTAAATACTCTGAGGATATCCCAGAGCCACAGATCGTCAATGACAACGACATCAAGATCAAGGTTGGATTCTGTGGTATATGCGGTACAGATTTGCATGAATACCTAGATGGTCCAATCTTCTTCCCTCAGCCTGGTGCCCAGGACAAGATTTCTGGTTATAAATTGCCACAATGTCCTGGTCATGAGATGTCCGGTACTATTGTTGCTGTTGGAAAGGGTGTCAAGGACTTCAAGATTGGAGATAATGTTGTTCTTGAAGCAACATCTCACTGTTCTGACAAAGCCAGATATGCTGATACCACGCCAGGTAAGGTTGGCGAGATATGTACAGCATGCAAGTCTGGTCTACCAAACTGCTGTAAGGATTTGAACTTTGTCGGTTTGGGTACTGCATCTGGTGGCTTCGGTCAATACGTTGTCTACGGTGCTGACCATTTCATCAAGTTACCAAAGTCCATTCCATTGGATGTTGCAGCATTGGTCGAACCATTGTCTGTTGCATGGCATGGTGTTGAGAGAGCCAATTTCAAACCTGGCCAATCTGCATTGGTTTTGGGAGGTGGTCCAATTGGTTTGGCCACCATCCTTGCATTGAAGGGTCACAGAGCCGGAAAGATTGTCTGCTCCGAACCAGCTTTGATCAGAAGGCAGTTTGCTGAGAAGTTAGGTGCTGAAGTTTTCAACCCAATGGAATCCAAGGACTCAATTGCTGATTTGAAAGCCTTGGTTCCAGAAAACGAGGGATTCCATGCCTCCTTCGATTGTTCGGGTGTCCAAGCAACATTCACCACCTCCATCGACGCTTTAGGACCAGGTGGTATCGCTGTCAACGTTGCTATTTGGGCTGATCATCCAATCAAGTATGGTCCAATGAGTTTGACTTATCAAGAAAAGCTCTTAACAGGATCTATGTGCTACATCACCAAGGATTTTGCTGAGGTTATTGAATCTATCGAGAAGGGTTTCATTCCACTTGAGAAGGTGAGAATGCTAATTACTGGTAAAGTGGATGTTAAGGATGCCCTTGAGAAAGGATACAAGGAATTGATCGAACACAAGGAAACGAACGTCAAGATCTTGGTTTCTGCAAATGGCTTGTAGATAGGGAATACACGTATTAGATTAAGTGAAGAAAGGAGTATATGAGTACTTAATAAGCTGAAGGAGATATACTAGTCTGCTTAGTAACTTGGAAAATGGTGGTTGTATGTGGTTATACGGTTTGAATAAGGGTTCTTTTCTTATGTTTCCGGAGGAGTCAACGCAATCAATTGTTTTTTTATGAAAATGGAATCTTTCTTTTCCTATAAGTCTTACTTACTTTTACTATATATATATTACTTAATGTAGCATATTGATATTGACTTGTCAACTAAAAATTGTCAGCTAAAAAGTTGAATACAAGGTGTATCTTTTTAGTATTAGTATTCCGATTTCCTGACCTATGATTTTGGTGTTACAATGTCTATTGGATTCTTGCTTTCTGAATTTTTTTCCATTGTTCGTTGGACACTTCTGCTTTATTGCATTCATTTAGCTGCTTCTTCTTTCCTTGCCATTTATTCCTCAACAAAAATTCAACAGGTTGTTTTGCAGTGGATAGGAAAATACCAATCGTGAAATTATATATACGAAAATGCGGACAATATAGACAAAGAACAAAACAAACAAAAAAAAAAAAAAAAAAGAGACCGGATATACTAAAACGTGACGATATAATTGTCACCATATATCAAATACATTGACGTGCCTGGCTTCATAGGCTTGGAAATGGCGAAAAAAAGCGATGAATACCCACATTTTTTCTATTTTGGAAGGGTGATAATACGACTGGAAGAACTTGCCATATGGCTTTATAGAGACAGGAAAGCAAAAGTATATTCTTGTTTAGAAGTTTATAAGAATACAGTGTCACGCCTACGCATGATTCATTTTATATAAGATTACTTGTAGTGTAGTTCTTTTAGAAGATTATTATATTTAGACTATTAGGACCTATCGTGTGTGTATTTTTAACGGAGTATTACGGACAAAAAAGCAAGAGACAAGACGTATGCAGAATTGATCACCTAATATATCAACAAGATATTCTTATAGATTAATTACTCCTGGGATACAGCATATGTTTTAATATGTGCTGGCATTTCCAGTGAATGCAGAGAGAATCTCGCTAAGCGCTAACTCTGATCAAGGCAGTGCGAGCGTGTGTTGACATTACGGAGTGAGAGACACTAGCATTAACCAGGGAAAGTATGGGAATATGAATGAAGATATTGCAATTGGTGATGTCGTTAAACTTCCAGGAGGTGCAGAAGCAATACTTAGATATGTTGGAGAAGTAGAGGGCAAAGTTGGCACCTTTGCTGGGCTAGAGTTGCTTGGAGAGTGGAAAAGTAGAGGTAAGAACTCTGGAGACGCTAATGGTATTAAATATTTTGATGTCTCGGTGACCAGAAGTGGATTATTCATATCATATCAGAAATTGCTACAAATTAATGGAAGTCCCAGAAGGCAAAATTTCAGAAGTGGTAGTTTTGAAGCTATCGGGAGAAATGGAACAGTAGAATGCGCAGGAGGAGTGTATGACCATTTTACTGGAGATACGAGGGATAAGAGCTTTGGAACTAAGGAAGAAGACGGAATATCAGATCTTAGTGAAGTAAATCGGTTGAATATGATTATAAGTCTGCAGGAGCAAAAGATTGAAAGATACGAAGAGCAATTAAAAGAGAGGAGCAAGATTCTAAAGGATTTGGAGACTACAATCAGTAAGTTCGATCCGATGATGACAGAGTACGAAGAACAAATTAAAACGAAGGAAGACAGGTTCACCAAATATAAGAAAAATAGCGATATGCAGATGAAAGAATTGATTGATGCCATAGAATTATTGGAGGCACAGTCGAAGGAGAATGAACAACTATATATGAAAAAGGTTAAAGAATTACAGGAAAAAATGGAAAATGCAAGTGACGAAGATCTAAGGGAAAAGATAGAACGACTTCAGGAAAAGATCAAACAGAAGGATAAAGCCTATAACGACTTTAAATTATCGAAAGAAAAGGAGATCACCAATTTGAGAAAAATTGAAATGAAAAACTACAAGCTTCAAATAGAGATCGAGGAGATGAAGACGAAAGGCAAGCAAAATGAAGGAGAGCAGAGTAAGAAGCAGATGGAAGAGATGAAGACTCAACTGCGGCAGAAGAATGATGAGATTAAAGACCTAAGAGAGAAGAACGAGGAACTAAGAAAAGAGCTTGGCAACGCAAGGCAGTTACGACAAGAACACGAGAAGAAGAACGTAGAATATGAAGAGATGAAGTCAAAATTTACTGATCAGAAACAAAATCTAAATAAAATTCAAAAAGAACTCAAAGAGAAGGAAAAGGAAATTGAAACAATGAGACTGGAACTAACAGCATCCGATAATAAGCAATTGACGGAAAAGGAGCAGCTAATTGAAACCTTGAAAAAGAATCTCGAAGCCAAACACCTAGAGATTAAAGAAAAGAACGTTGAAATTGAGCACAAAAGTAGTAAAATCGAACGTTTTACTAGCCAGAATCTTCAATTAAACCAGAAATTGAACGAAGCAATAGCACAAATAGAGCAGAAGGATAAGCGCATTGGGGAAATGAGCTTTCAGCTACAAGACTTTGAGATGAATAAGACAGAGGAACTTAAAGAAAAGAATAATTTAATTAAGTCTTTAGAAAAGCAGCTGCAGCAGTTGAAAAGTCAAGTACCTCCATCGCCAACATCTTTAATTAACGACAATGGTGATCTGAAAGTTTATGAGCCGGACCACAAGACAGACCCCACTGCGGGAAGGAAGAACTGGTGCGGACTATGTGAAAGAGAGGGACACGAAAGCATTGATTGTCCGTACGTAAATGAATTTTGAAAAGCGCATCATGTGCCTGCATGATCACCACCAATCTTGCTATTTCCTACTCCTATTGGCCAGTCGTCCTAATTGCTACTTTAACGATCTATGCTATCAATTATTATTACCTATTTACACGATGCGCTCGACTAAATTTTATATCTTTCCTTTGGATCAACATGGAACTCGGACCAAACTCCCCTGACAGATGCGTTCATCGAGACAACGCTCTGCTTTGGATTCTTCAACTTCTTACCTGATGAGTTCACCAATAGTTTCATTTTGTTTTCGATTATTTCTTTATTCCACTTTCTGCAACAAATCTGCTTCATTTGATCATTTGAATAATATCCTGTGATAACCGGGTGATGTCCAGGCTTATCTAGAACCTTAAATTCTATTTCTGGATACTTCGAAGCGAAGTCCCTGAGGCGATATCTCAGAAAGTCTCTCATGCCTTTTGAGGATCCACCAAAGTTACAGTATGTTATGGTGATCCTCTTGCATGGCAGCACAAAAGCTCCAAGTCCGTTACGTGCTCTTGATACTTGAGGAAGAAAATTAATGCCCGGCATACTTGGCTTTAGAGATATAGAGAAGAAGGTATATGAAAGTCAATCTGGCAGTTTGAAAATTCTCGTCGCTGAAAATCGAAAAAAAAAATTTTTTGAATGCCGACGCGCCGATCGTCGCAGTATAAACAAATATCAGATGGTACATAGAGCAAGCTCCTTATTCCTTGCATAGCTATTGATATTAGCTCGATAAAAGTTTAAGTCACAAAAGTTACTAATGCAAAAGAGCATGAATTTAGAAGTTCATGGACTTCTTAAACTCTTCTTAAAGAGCATGAAGGTAGGGGCTGCTTGCATGTTACTGTCAGAGGTTCTCCATTATAGTTCCTGTACGAGCAACTTGATTGCAAGGCCCTATCAATGGGCTTCAGTAGTATGAAACAAATTAGAGCTAAACTTTGCGATGCAAAATCCACTTATCAGCTTTGCGGTTTCGAACACAACAATGCTGGATAATGATACCTTAGAATTTGGCCTGATGCATATAACCTCTATTGTATACGCTTGTGGTAGGAAATAAAAGTCAAGAAAGCAAAAACAAAACTCAGCTAAACGGCTTGCAAGCAACCATTTTCGATTACTTACCGGCTCTTCGTTCAGATGTGTGAATACACAGTAAAAAATTGTCTTTTTTGTGTATTCCCTATCTGTGATATAGAAGAGAAGAAGATTTCCGTATCAAACGTATATTTGCATAAAATTTATGAATCGGATTAACTATTATTATCCGTACATAATTCCTTCGATCCAGCATAAAATACTTAAATTACGTAATGTTGTGAGGAAACCTGGGAAGAATCAAATTACCGCTTTTTTCTACACAGAAATGTAGATTCGTTCTACATCCCGGAGTATCAGGCCATCGGGCAAAACTGCTGCAGGCTCCAAATTTTTCCTCCCACCACTAATGTGATTTTTACCGCATCAGCAGATTTGCTTTTCGGAGGTGGTCATTGGGTGACGCGGAGGAAAATACAAGGGGTGCGTCCCCCACACGGGGTAAAAAATATTAACTGCGGAGACCGATATATCTTGTCAGACAAGGGGTGTGCATGATTTCGGTGTGGAAATGACCGTTGAACGTGGGATAATCCGGTAACAAAAAATCCTGGAATAACACCAGGAACACTTAGTAAACAGGATGACCATAACAAAAATTCAAAATTCACAGATAGAAAATTTGTGGAATTCCTTCCACCTTTACGGACTTTGGAGGGAATGCCTTCCTCAAAGATGCGAGAATTATTCAGCATATTATTTAGTGAGAATGTAAAAATTCGGTGACAACCCACAGAATGATATTAACTGCATATGAATTGATCTGGTGGCACCCAACCGTCAAATTAGAGATTCGCTTGATGTACAGTTCCTTTCTCCTTGTGGTAAACAACAAAAAAAAAAAACCGTGGAAAAGCAGTTAGCAAGGCATTTTTGACTGAAAAGCATTTCTTTTTTATTTTTTTTCTTTTTACGACTAACTCCACCACTCCACCTATGCGGCAACCTCTTGCATGGAACGTATGACTTAAGATCGGAGCCACATAATATATAAAGGGGGGTTTTGTAAGACGGCGTATCAGAATTCAACAGTCTCTTAAATCAGAAATTCAATTGACTAAAAATATGCTTGCTTGCGTTATCAACAATGCTCCAATGTTGGGAGTTATGGGCTCCAGTGTGCTCAGGCAGTGCGTTATTCCTATGGCTGCTTCCATTTCCAGCCGGAGGTTCAACAGTACACTCGAAAAAATGAAGGGTATATTATATTACGGAAAGAAGGATATCCGATACTCTGAAGATATTCCACAGCCTCAGGTGATAAATGGAAATGATATCAAGATCAAGGTGGGTTATTGTGGTATTTGTGGCACCGATTTGCACGAATACTTAGACGGAGCAATATTCTTCCCACAAAAGGATGGTGTTGACAAGATCTCAGGCTACAAATTGCCACTTTGTCCGGGTCATGAAATGTGCGGTACTATCGTCGGCGTTGGAAAGGATGTTAAAGATTTTAAAGTCGGTGAAAGAATCGTCTTTGAGGCTTCTTCTCATTGTTCCGACAGAGCAAGATATTCTGGCACGACTCCAGGGAAAGTTGGCGATTATTGCTCCGCCTGCAAACATGGCTTCCCAAATATCTGTCGTGACTTAAGTTTCCTAGGCCTAGGTACAGGATCTGGTGGCTTTGGACAGTATGTCGTGTACGGTGCAGACCATGCTATTAAGGTTCCAGATAATGTTCCAACAGATGTTGCGGCTTTGGTTGAACCATTGTCCGTTGCATGGCATGGTGTTGAAAGGGCCAACTTCCAGCCTGGTCAAACTGCATTGGTTTTGGGCGGTGGTCCAATTGGTTTGGCCACCATCCTTGCATTGAAGGGTCACAGAGCCAGCAAGATTGTCTGCTCTGAACCAGCCGCTATTAGGAGACAATTTGCTGAAAAATTAGGCGCTGAAGTTTTCAACCCAATGGAATCTGAGGACTCAATTGCTGATTTGAAAGCCATGGTTCCAGAAAACGAGGGATTCCATGCTTCCTTCGATTGCTCTGGTATTCCAGCAACCTTCCATACATCTGTTGAGGCATTGGGTGCTGGTGGCCTTGCTGTCAACGTGGCAATCTGGCCAGATCGCCCAGCGAAATTCAACCCAATGTCATTGACTTACGGGGAGAAATATGTAACTGGATCGATGGGTTACGTTACAGACGACTTCAGAGCTGTCCTAAAGGCCATGGAGACTGGAGATATACCCGTCGAAAAGGCCAGGATGTTGATCACCGGTAAAGTTGGCCTCAAGGAGGCTGTTATTAAGGGCTATGATGAACTTATTGCTCACAAGGAGAAGAACGTTAAGGTGTTGGTGATGCCAAATGGCGAGCAGTAAATAGATGATGAGTCTTACTTTAATGATTTATGTGTGTATGTGCAAATATTCGAGATAAAAGCTTAAAGGTAGCATCCAAAGCAATTTCACGTGAAGAATAATGAATACATAACGTTTTCTTGTGTGTGGAGGGGAGACTGCATTTCATTAGGTGGCTTAGGCTCCCATCAAGCTCGCACTTATAACTTCATTCGCTTATTGAATGAAGATATAATAATATAGCAGGATATACGCTTGAATACCTTGAATCAGCACAATCAGTTGAATATAAATATGTAGGAGTAGTTTACTGTCCACTTTTTGCTCTTACGGTTTACCACTATAATTAATGATTTCTGGTTCATCATTGATGGCAGAATTATGGCCCCAAACTGATGCTAGTAACTAAATTACAACATTATTAGAAATAAAGAACAAGCATGGGGAGAAAGCACAAAACGGGCGATTAAGCAAACCACCTTTTCGATTGCTTAAGCAACGTCCCACTAAAAAAAAAAGACAAAAAAAAAACGAAAACAAAAATTATACTTCTCTCTCTCTCTCTCTCTCAATGCAGAGATGTGCACCGCCATGTTCACATTAGTGAGGCTAGTCTAGTATACAAGACCTCGTATTTCAACTAGCAACGACATTGCTTTTCGCCATCAACGGCTTAGCACAAATCGAAGATGTACTTTATCAGGTGCGTAAAATCAACGAGATTATACATTCCAAGTGTGAAAATGTTTAGCACTAGTAGTATCTGCCATGTCCAAGCACCACCACCTCCAGGAAAATTTAAAGCAACGAACCTTGGCCAGAACTTATCGGAGTATGATATATATGCAGGCACAGAAAGTCCGGAGAACAATATAGAAATGATATCCAAAAATGGAGTCATCTTTTCCAACCTCAAGGTGATACAATCTCCCAACAAACAGAACGAACCGATCGGTTGTTTGCTATTGAGCAATCAGGTTTTTGAGATTAACATGAAGGACTGCAAATTTACCAACAAAGACATCATATTTCATTTGGATGAAAAAATATGCAAAATATTCGAGCTTTTGTACCCAAAGCCAGAGCTGTTGGTGGTTGGCTTGGGGAAGAAAACTAGAATGGTTTCCCAAGAAACCAGAGACTTCTTCAATAGAATGGGGATTAGGTTGGAAACCAGTGACACTAGGAACTCCGCCCTAAATTACGATATGCTAGCTACAGAGAGAGGCAGCACTCTTGTTGGCGCATTGATTGTTCCTCCCAATTTGTAGGAAAGAGCAGTTTATAGATCATGTAGATAATAAACAAATGCAGAGCGATCGTGCCAAGGATATATGAATGTATGTGTTGTTGTATGATGCCTTAATCGAGGGAAATGAGTATAGTAGGAAGTTAGCTGCTTCGTCTGCGCTAGCACATTAACCATCCGACCTTTCCGATGCTGATGAGCTCAGTTTACGTTTTGTTTGTCACCAAGTGTAATATTCGACTTGACGGAGACTGCATTGCTGACCGTTGCAGTTGCATTGCCGTTGTCTATGAATTTGCTTCTCCTACAACTCCACTAAAACAAGGAATCTATTTACATGGAAAATACTAACTAACGCTCATACCGACTATTTGCCGACTATTTAATCAAGGTCTTCAAGCCATTACCTAGCACAAAACTATAGGCAGCGATGGTCAACACGGATGCCATGTTGAAGAACAAGCTGTATGAGTGGTAGTGCATGAAGGTCTTGTCTAAGGCCTTCAAGTCCTCACTGGATTCAGCCTTTTTGGCATCGCCGCCGTACACGCTGTCAATAATAGCGTAACGCTTCTCCTTGATCTTCTGGCAGTTTGGCATTGTCCAGAAGTAGTTGACCAAGCCACCAACGGAGGAGGTAGCCAACAATCCCAAGCCAACAGTTGACACCGAATATGGAGCAGTGATTCCGACCACCAAAGGTGCTATGGCTTGAACCAAGAATTGGATAGGGAACACTTTGTTCTGAAAGGCACCAAAATCTCTTCTGTCGAGAACCTTCAATGCAGCAATGGAACTGATGAAAGAGTGGAAGGAAGGTCCTCCCAAGTCAAAGGAGTAGGCTAGAATGTGAATTGGAACGAGAATACCCATTTTATCGAGAAGTAAAAACAAAAGTTTAAAAAAGACAATATTTGAAAATAAGCAAGCAGACTATACGCTGTAAGGAATATAGTGTTGAGTAAAGAAAGAAGAAGAAAGCTGATGCTAGCGGAGCGATGATGCTGGAGAGAACCGCAGGCGAAATTTACGGTGTGATTCCCGGCGGGCACTACACACAGAATCCGCCCGGTAGCGCTAGCCCATATGCAGGAGATATGGAGCACCTGAATTCTGAGACTACAGCAGGAGATCTACTAGTGTTATAGGAAGAGAAAAAAAAATGAAAATATCCATCAAACCCACATGATGAAGCTGGGCTATCTCAAGCCGATTAAGCCGCTTGGGAGTCTTGCAGCAGCAGCAGCAGCAGCAGCAGCAGCAGCAGCATCACTGTGCTCTACCGCCTCACACGATAGTCGGAGTATTCTCGCTGAGATCCCGGGTAGCACTGATAGCGCTTGTGAACCAACTATGTAGGAGATGATGCTAGACGTTAGCGAGTGTAGGAAACTCTGGGATATACGCTAGTGTAGTAGTTACCCGAAATAAAACTGACCAAAGTACAGGACATGTCAAACGCTATGAGGCCCCATTGGTGGGCGGAATAAGAAGTTATTATGGAAATCTTCTTTCATTCCACGGTTTCAGGCGAGCGCAGCGGGCAGGCACTCGACGATCACAATCCAATGGTCACCGTCTACGAATTTTCGAATTCGTTTGATTAATCTATTTACTCTAAACAACCTACCACCGGGAATTCCACCTCATGCTATACCAGTCTTATTTCTGCCAAACATCCTGATACTGAGGGGGAGATCGGCGGGGACCACAGCAACATCCGTAGAATAGAAGTAAGACAAAAGATATAAAACTTAGGAGAGTACCGACCCAGGTGATGATAAGGAAGTTTCTTGAGAGGAAACATTTTATGTAATACTCACTTAAATGATCGTTGAACTGATGTTTTATGTAGCCGTACATGCCCGTGGCAGCACCCGAGCTGATCACGGCGGACACAAAGGCCAATAGCTGAGTGAAAGCAACAAGCCATGCGCCGTGTGGAAGACAGCAGTTTAAAACGACTCCTAAAATGCAAGAAATAGCTGTTATCAAGATAGCCAAAAGTGACGTGATAAAAATAGTCTTAGAGAGAGCACGCGCAGTTGAAAGGTAGCTCTTGACACTTGAAGGAAGCTGGACTTCATCGGCGTCAATAGTAAGGCCCAGCTTGTTGAACTCATTGAATTCAGAAGATATGAATTTCTCAGGGTCAAAAACATACATCGCTTTAGATTTGGAGCATGAATCAACGGTGAAATCCACATCATAAATCTTTTCATCGCTTTTTGTCTCGTTGTTATTGACACTTCCACGGCAGTAACCATACATTCCAAAAACGTACACATCGTGGAATCCCAATTCGCTGAGTTCATTTGACGTAATCGAAACGTTTGGGAAGATGGTAGGAATGTTCATATTGGCCAAATTCATCTCGATCAAAAAGATCGACGTCGAAGCTTGGGTTTTCTTTGTACATCCGATATGAGCCGCTATCAATAGACCCAATGACACAATTGTGATCAAAAAGATCACGAGAGCAGAACAAAAACTGCCACAACCGAGTCTCATACCTTCAAAATAGAGTAATTAGAGATTTGCAGTAAGTATTCAGGTATATGGAATGGTACAAAGAAATTTTAAAAAGTGCTCTTTTTATATATGGAACCCATTACGCCGCATAATATTTTCTCCACTGACCATTGTGCGGCGCGGCTTCCGAAACAGGTTAAAAGATCAAACTAGCCATGAACCGATACGAAAAGGGGTTGGACAATGCCCGGGATCGTCTACCATTTGAACCGTTCCACGACTAACAGCAAATTTTATCACACCCATATACCAATTTGTTTCTTGGGCCATTTGCTTCTATCTAATAGGTACTCTTCCAGTTCGTAGAATCGATTGGCACAGAGCTCGTATTCGGGCACAACCATGGAGATTTGCTAAAAAAAAAAAAAAAAAATCGAGGTGGAAGCGAGGCTGAAGCGAGGTTGTTTGGATCACGCCGACGCTTCGGACTAATGATGATGCTGTTTTCCTTCGGTATTCTAGCAAGAGAATTATAACACTTGATATACTGGAGGCTACTCTTTCCGACGTTCCTCATTGCGTTCTCATGCTATGAGGCCTCTTTTGTTCTCTAAATTTTCTATTAATTAAATTGCGGTGCCGTAGCCAACCTGTCCCCTCCCTCTTGAGATTCGTATTCGTAATAGGTCACCCAATAATCATGCATTTAGTACCATTCAATTCCCAGACCTCCAAAATCTTCTGCTCCTTTAAATGTATCACTACGGCACTCGTCAGTTCATTTTATCCATGTATATAAATAAATAAGTATATATACATATATATGTGGCTGCGATTACTCAAATCCCTTTGGCAAGAGATCCAACTTTTGCATTCTAATCTTAACTGCGTTTCTGTGACCATCTAATCCCTCGACAGCAGCCAAGTCCATTGTGGCCTTACCAATCGATTTCAAACCTTCTGGTGTCAAATGTTGAGAAGTAATAAACTTCTGGAAAGTAGCTGTATTCACACCGCTGTACATTCTGGCATATCCGTAAGTTGGCAAGGTGTGGTTTGTACCGGAAGAATAATCACCACAACTTTCTGGAGAATAAGCACCGATAAACACGGAACCAGCATTCTTAACTTGAGCAACGTAGGATTGGGCATCCTTAAGCTGGAGGATCAAGTGTTCTGGAGCGTACCTGTTGGCCATGTCAAGAGCCTCGTCGTAGTTCTTGACCTGAATAGTTGTAGAGTGAGCAATGCACTTTCTGACAATCTCCACTCTTGGTAGCTGATGAGCTTGCTTATTCAATGCGTCATCAATTTTGTCTAGTTGCTCATCTGTCAAATCAACAGCAATCAAGATCACCTGAGAATCGACACCGTGTTCGGCTTGGGATAGCAAATCAGATGCAACAAAGTCTGGGTCTGCATACTTGTCGGCCACCACCAAAACCTCGGAAGGTCCTGCTGGCATATCGATCGAACACAAAGAACTGGAATCATTAGCGACAAGCATCTTGGCGGCTGTCACAAATTGGTTTCCTGGACCGACGATCTTGTCACACTTTGGAACACTTTCGGTACCGTAACCCAAAGCAGCAACAGCCTGGGCACCTCCAGCGAGAACAATGCACTTGGCACCAACCTTGTGGGCGACATAAACCACCTCTGGCGTCAAACTTCCATCCTTTCTTGGAGGAGAGGCAAAAATAATGTCTTCACATCCGGCGACCAAAGCAGGAATAGACAACATCAAACTGGTAGAAGGCAAGACAGCAGTACCACCCGGAACGTAACAACCAACTTTTTCGATTGGTCTAGCAAAACGACAGCAAGTGACACCTGGACATGTTTGGACTATCAAATCTTCACTTTGATTTTGTGCCTCGTGGAATTTCCTAATATTCTCAAAGGAAATATCGATAGCTTCTTTGACATCCTCTGAGATCTTCATCAGCTCAGGAGGGTATGGTGCCTCCAAAATAGGAGAAGCAAGCTTGACCTTGTCAAATTTCTCGGTCAGCTCCAACAAGGCTTTATCACCCTCATTTCTAACCCTTTCAACAATAGGAGTCACCAAAGACATGATATCGTGAGACTTCTTGATAGGACGGTGCAAGCAAGCCTCCACAGCCTCCTTCGAGTCCTTATCGGCGTTAACTCTCTGCATGACGATCTTTGCATTGAAATCAACAGCTGGAGCAGCAGCGGGCTTTGGAGCAGGTTTCTTGGGCTCCTCCTTAGGTAGATACTTTGGCTTAGCATCTCCCTTTCTTCTGGTAACACGTAGACTCTTAGTATCAAGGTTCTTTTCTATATCACCAATGGAAACACCATTTTTAATGCATCTCACTAGAGAGAAGTATATCACGTCGGCTGCCTCCCAAGCAATTTCATCCTTGGTCTTTGCGGCAATCAACTCATCTGCTTCCTCTTGGATCTTGGCATTTAACAGTTTCTCGTCGTCAAACAAACGCTTCGTGTAGGAGCCTTCTGGGGCATGAGCCTTACGGTCTTCCAAAACAGCTTCCAAAGCTGATAGTCCAGTCAAACCACCAAAACAGGTGGCAGTGTCTTTGTGGCAGAATCCAGGAGCCTTCTGGTCGACCACAAACTTTAGGCAGTCACCATCACAGTCATATGAGACAGCCAAAAGTTTCTGAGTAGCGCCAGATGTCTCTCCCTTGTACCACAAACCATGCTTTCTAGACTGATAGACACCTCTGCCGGTCTTTATAGCTTCTGAAATTGACTTTTCGGAAGAGTAACAGACACCAAGAGCATTGTTTCTCTGATTGGTAACTAATGTGGTAAACAAACCGTCGGCCCTGTCAGTATTTAGAGCTGGCAACAAGAATTTCACCACCGGTAGCTTTCCAGATGGAACATTTTCGTAGTCGAAAGTCAAGGCAGAACTTGAAATAACACTGGTAACACCTGCCTTGACCAACAATGGAATGTCAGATTCAACTGGCAACTTTGACTTGAACAAAGCGTAGACCTGCTTGCCTTTGATAGAATCGATCGTTTTAACATCAGGATCAGTAAAAGCAACTGCTTTGGCTTCCTTTGGAATGGTACTAGAAGAGGACACCTTATAGACGAGACGAGCATTAGGAATTTTTTCGACAATTGCAGAGGCAACCGAGGCTTCAGCAAAGATGTTGAAAACACCATTGTTATACAATTGAAGAAGAAGTTCCTCGGTTGGTTCGTCAATGGAGCTGGACGTATAATCAACATTGACTTGATAAGGAGCCGTTTTGGATATAGCGGTAATCTCCTCGACGGTTTTGCTGAATGGGAGCAAAACTTGACCCACAATAGAAATCGAAGGGTCCACCTTTGCAGAGGGATAGTAGGAAACAATAGGAACGGTCATGTTGTATAACAGTTCGATGATTATAATGTAGGGGTCTCAAACCGAAATGTGAAAATGTTCAAAATTTTTTTTTTTTTTTTCACCCGTTATATAAAGGCTGTGAGGGGTTGAAGACAAGAAAATTTTTTTGTGGAGAATTCGATGAGTCAGATAGAGACAGGTCCGTCCGTGGTCTGTTAACATGTATAATTGAAATCACCTTCGAACGGAGCCTAGAAACTTGGGAAAAAAAGATTTCTGAGGGACAGAAAATCTCAGAGAAAGTTGAATTAGTCTTTGAATTTGGAATTACTAATTAATAAAATTGATCCCCCGCTTGATCTTTGTAGATTACCGCTCATTCTTTCACACCTAATTCATTTTTCAGCGGTATCTTCCTGTCAACAACAGTGCGCCGCAGGGCTGTAGCACGCTATGAGGGGGTGTAGAGAACATGAGATGCCAAACATACAAGTGAGTCAGAAGGTGGGCTGATTTGCTTAGTCAAGTCAGCTTGGAGCGAAACTTGCACCACTAATGTTTAGCGCCGAAATGATTAGCGAAATATCCCGAAATTAATTTAATTAACGGGAGCTGTCACTTCTGAGACTCAGGCAGCTGGCCGGAAAAATTCAGCCCTGTAGTATTTCCTACACTCGAACGCTATGGTCCGAAAAATAAATAAGGTTACCGGAATTTGTTTTCGGCAGCCTCATTCCCTCGAATCGCCAAACTAGTCATCTGAACACCTGAAATGACGACGCGGCACTCCACTACCCACAGCAGACTACTATTCTCACAAATTCCTTGATATCCGTACTTATCCCCAATTTGCTAACCTAATTATTGAATAAAAATTGCATGTCCGCTGCCGTTAAGCGATTGGCAGCACCCTGATCATGATCTAAAGTAGCTTTCACCATATTGGACTTCTTCTCTTGTAATTCGATTATACGAGATTCAATACTATCTTCAATGACCATTTTCACAATTCTAATCGGTCTAAACTGTCCAATTCTATGAATTCTATCCGCAGCCTGGCCAGTATCTAATGCCGGGTTCCACCAACTATCCATGATAAACACTTGGTTTGCTTCCACCAAGTTAAGTGCGACACCGCCTGCTTTAAGTGAGACCAAGAACACCTCGACAGCCGGATTTTCCATGAAGTACTTGATCGAAGCCTGTCTTTGCACGGGAGTCATAGAACCTTGTAACTTGACAGTCTCAAAACCAGCCCTCTTTAGCCTCCATTCAACCAAATCCAACATGGACGTAAATTGGGAGAAAACAATTGACTTCGTCGTTTTCCTGTCCGATCTTGATTTGTAAAGTTCTTCCATTAATGCCTCAATTTTTGTTGATGACTTCCACTCACCCATCATGTTAATTCTATTCACAATAGAATTCTTGCCAAAAGAGTCCTGATCCACCTCCAATGACGGCGCCTCCAAATCGATACTTAGACCTATATGACAAACAGGGCATTCTAACCTACTGTTGTCACCATGAAAGCTCTGAACGTATTCCGTGATACACATCCTGCAGAATTTGTGGTGGCATTTGGACTCAATTGGGTCTTCTGCTTCATCGTCACAAAGCTGACACACGATAACTCCCTTCATCAACTCTGCAGCTGCTTCGTCCTTTATGCGACCAGGACTCAATTTTTTCAACACCAAGTCAGGATGGTCTGCTAGTTGTCTCATCCTGGTAATTAAAGTAAATATATTAGCGTAATTGTTTAAAACAACACCCTGTGCAACATAGTCATCGAACTGTCTCTTGGAGTTAGTGTACAACGATTGGTATAAATCCTTTTCTTCTGGGTTGAAATAATCCCTTCTAATTTCAACAATCTTTGGCGGAAGACCCAAATCATCCGCCCTTTCAACCTTTGTTCTTCGCAACATTATTTGCCTCAACAACAACTGGATTCTGTGGAACGACTCCTGACCTTCAAATTCCAAACCGTATTTTTGAATATTTTTCAACATGAAGTGGTTGAAAAAGTTCATATGGCACATTGGAGCATGACCACAAATAGAGCAGACTCGATAGTCGGGAAAGTTCCACTCTTTGGATTCGCAAGGACATTTGGTGCAAAAATAGAAATTGAACGGATAGATGTCTAGGAATCGAATCAACGAATACAGCTCACCAATTCTATTTTGGAGTGGAGTACCTGTCAAACACCATCTTTTTTCACATTGTAATGCGTTGGCCGCCTTGGCCGTTGAGCTAGTTCTATCTTTGATGTTGTGCGCTTCATCCAACACGACTCTATAAAACTTCTTCGAATGAAGTAAACTTTTCTCTTTAACTTTGCGTCCATGACGGCTAAATCCATACCGCTCTTTTCTATAACAACTTTCGACAACAGCATATGAGGTTAGGATGACATCATACCCTTCAAGTTCTTCTAAAGTTTTAGCTCGGTTAGCGCCATGGAACAAAATAACCTTCAGAGCGCCGCCAGCATGGTTTTCGATCTCCGATTTCCACTGCATCAAGGCGACCGTTGGTGCAACCACAAGGTTAGGCGTCTTCTCTCTATTATACATCATCAACGAGATCATCTCGATCGTTTTTCCCATACCCATTTCATCTGCCAAGATACCTCCATTGTAAGGAGACTCTGTTTCTTGTTTCACCATCCAGTTGAGTCCCTCTAACTGAAATGGCAAAAGAGTGATCGTAAGACCATCTGGCTGAACTGCTCTCTCGATTTTTCGGATATTTCTGCCTTCCAATGCAGGAAATACATCGTTTAAATGTGGATGCGTGTCGAACAACCGCTTCGTTCTTCTCTCAAAAGGAGTGAGCTTAGGTTTAACTTCTTTCTTCTTTTTCCTCTTTGTTTTACGTCCTTTACCAGTGTTCTTTCGCTGCCTCTTCTTGGGACCGGGTTTGATTGCAACAACCACTTCTTCATCTTCTTCGTCGGTCAGGATGATCGGAGCAGACAGACTCTGTCCGAGCCGACTTCCGGAGACAACTATCATATCGTCATCGTCTGCAATATCTATGCTTTGACCAGGATCTGCATCTGCGGTATCCACATCAACATAGTCCGGATCATCAGAACTCTCGGCCGATTCGTCATCTGGATTATATTCTGGGTCCTTTACCACTCTTTTCACCTTTCTCTTTCTGGTACGACGAGGCTTCACGTCTTCCCGTATGAATCCGCCCTCCTCTTCACTTTCACTGATTTCGCCAGTCTCTTCCAAGTACTCCTGCGTCATTTCAACAACCAAATCAACCTTGAAACTTGCCTATGCAAAAATTCCGAAGAGAAAAAGAGACTCTTGCTCTTTCCACGTACTTACGCTATCTTACGCCACCTCTGAGAAGTTTTTTTTTTTTTTTTTTTTTTATTCTCGATTATTTTTATTTTTCTCTCCGTCCGTTAATCTCTAGCGAGGCTACCCAATCGGGATGTTTTAAACGCTGATAAGATGGAAGAAGAAAGTTAAACAATAGACGAAATGAAAATTGAAAAGAATGACTTTCCCTGGTGAGAATACAACAGAAAATATAAGAAACTGTCTTTAATATCCGTGCCTTAATAAGGCCAAACAAACAACATCTACGGTTGGAGATGACCAATGAAGCTGCTGTTAGTCATAGCTTAATTGAGGCTCCTTTGATTTCAAGGTCCTATCTTGATGCAAGCCACGGAGTTTTACCGAAAATGTCAGAGAAAACACACAAAAAGGAGAAAAAATGTCTTTCCGTTTGTACCTACCTTACCATGCTAAAGGAGCCAATGTAATCAAGTAATCTGCGTACAAGAGGGATGAATAAAGCGTCCAAATATCCTCTTCATCTCGCCAGCTACATCCATGGACCCATAAATCACTAAAATTAAACATCTGCCTCACAAACTATGTTATACAGATTAGTTAGCAAATAATCCCGGATGTGCATGCCCGTGCCCTTCATATAGAGGCAATTACCGCTACACCCTGTCGAAATCCCAAAACCGATCAAGGTCTGCTAAATCCCCTTCTAAGGAAGTCACTGGCTCAACCTTGACGTTCATCTTCACCCTTTTTTGGGCCTCTCCTTCATTCCCTTCATTGACAGCTCTCTTCTTAACAATTACGTCATCCGGCGGCGTAGGATATATTAGACTTGCCAACTCAGACCCAAAGATTTTCCTTCTTTCAAACTCCCGTGGAATCGTACTAACAATACCATCGAACGCATCAGAAACGCAATTTGCCCTCACCTTACCTGTCCACTTGGAATCCTTGACCACTGCAGCATGACCTGAAGGGGAAGCCAGTGCACTATAAGGCTTAGCGGACATAGGTGTTTTGACAAAGGGAATTGGAGTAGCAAGAACAGCTGAGGGAGTTAAAACCTTGCCTGAAGCGGCGCCATTATTGCCTTGACCTCCTCCTAGAGAGGATATGCCTCCCTGAGCTCCCGAACCAGCACCCTTTCCAGCTGCAGCGCTGGACACATTGGCAGGTGAAGAAGCAGAACTTTCAAGCACCCGACGTTCCTCCACAGGAAGACTGAGTGTGTCGGCCAAAGTGGCTAGCAAGTACTTGGCGGCATCAGAGGAGGCCAATCCACGTCTGCGCATACGTTGCTGGTCAATACTCCTGATCCGAGCCTCCTCTTTGAGCACGAGCTCTGCATTCTCTCTGAGTAGCGACTGGGCTTCATTTGACAGAACCGCAGCACCTCCAGGAGAAACAGGACCTGTAGTAGGGGTGCTATCAGAAGAACGTGGTGTACCTTTGCCCCTTGCTGTTGCCCTAGACTGACGTCTACGAGTCTGCTTTTTAGCTACAGCAGGTAGGGTGACAGGAGAGGCAGTCGCCAGACCGGCACGAACTGCCGTCGGTGAAACACCAGCCTGTTGCATAAATACAGTCTGTGCTTGACGCTTGCGTTGGAGTTGTTGTTGTTGAGACTGTGTCTGCATACCAGGTGGAACTGACTGCCTCTGCTCTGCTAGCTGCTGAAATTGCTGTGAAACAATCGCTGGACTCATGCGATTGACAGGGCCACCACCTACACGAGGTTGCCCTGTGTTCTCAACAGGTTTCTGAGTGAAACCACGCTGTTGGCGTTGTGCCTTAGCCATTTTCTCGTCTTGTTCTTTAATATAGCTCAAGTAGCGAGTTATCTGAGCCTGTATTTTAGAGAGGAGCTCACAGCTTGCATAATAACGGTTCTCGAGCTTTAACTTTTCTAGTACCTGCTTAAGCATCAAGGCACTATAAATAAGGCGCTTTGTGCCATCATAATTCTTGGTCATCATATAGAAGTTTGGAATTATTAAAGTTTCAGTAAGAAGAAAGAACTGTTGTGACTGTCTCATCAAACGTACAACCTTCTGCTTCTCCTCCGGAGAAAGTTCATCTGTCACATCCTTGAGATTGATAGGTGCAGCAGCAACCTCCCGGTAGATAGCCTTTAGCTGCTTCCAATCATCCTCGGTGGCGTGCACACTACTGAATAACCGTGGAGCCAAGGCAGATCTTTCTCTCGAAGCGGGCCTTCCAACAACTGGTTGACCTCCTGCGACACCACTGGCATATGCCAGACTTCCCTGAGGGCCGCGTTGATTTTGATTCGTCGGTAACTGCTGACGCTGGGCCTGCTGGTGTTGTTGCTGCTGTTGCTGTTGCATCATCTGCAATTGGGGACTGCTAATCACGGGGCTTGACTTCAGGGTTGCCTTAATCGGAGCTTGCTGCTGATCTGCATACTGTGCCAAGGGAATATTAGCCACAGCGGGTGACTGATGCTGAAGATTTCTTAGCTGCTGCTGACCAAGGTTCTGCTGAGCAGAAATCTGCCCTGGTTGTTGGGAAGGCTGTGGTGGTTGTTGCTGGCGCTGATGCGGTTGTTGCGGTTGATGTTGCTGCTGTTGCTGCTGCTGCAATGCTTTTTGTCTCGAACTAAGAACATGATACAAGTATTTCTTTATGTATGCAGCTTCCTGCTGGGGCGGCAATGAGGCAGACAACTTGCCTGCCGCTTGTAAGCTCTTAATGAGCCGCACAGCCTGCTGCTTGTAAGCTTGAATCTGCTGCGGTGTTATAGAAATCCGCGGTGGCATTCTGGCGCCGTTTGCGCCTCCAGGGGCCATCCTGCCTGCCTGCTGTACCTGCTGTGTTTTCTGTGCCTGCTGGGACTGCTGACGTTGCATCATCAGAATCTGCTGGGGATTAGCCGTCACACCTGCCACCTGTGGCGGTGCACCACGCTGAAATTGGCCATTTTTTGGTATATCATTACGTTGAAATTGAAGCCCATTCTTAGCGATACCAATATTTTGAGACTGCCGTATTTGCGGCTGCTGTTGTTGTTGCTGCTGTTGCTGCTGTTGTTGTTGCTGCTGTCTTTGCTGCTGATGCTGTTTTTCTTTGAGAAATCGTATATACAATGCGTAGACTTCGCCTATTACCGGAGCATCCTTTTGGGTCAGATTACGATGGAGGTAAGGCATGATTGTAGCCCATGTATTACAACTCTTTGGAAAAACCTGAGGCAATCGGTCAAGCAAGAACTGGGGAATTGGTAGATTTTCAAATTCCCGCTTGTGTCGTTGAGCGGCAGAAACGCTAGAATTGGGAGCGTTGGCAGAACCCATATTACTGTTATTATTATTGTTGCTGTTTGTGACAGCAATACCACTATTATTCGGATTAGCACCGTTGTGGCCTCTCACACTGTTCAAGAATGACTGTTGCTGTTGAGGAGACATGTTGGCCATAACATTAGATACCATTGATCCACCAGCAAATTGTTGTTGTTGCTGCTGTTGTTGTTGCTGTTGCTGTTGTTGCTGTTGTTGCTGCTGCTGCTGCTGCTGCTGCTGTTGTCGGCGTCTGAGAGCCTCTTTTCCAGCCTGGTTGATGCTGGTGAGCTTATTCTTCAAGAGACCTATATACTGGACCTTGGACTTTGCTTCATTGAAAGCATAACGCTCGTAGTCCTGAGCAATCGACCGAGTTCTGGCTTCGGAAAAGTTGGGACCCTGGAGCTTGGCAATGGTGGCGACGATGATATTGATGAACTGCTGGCGGTCCTGAGGAGATATGGCCTGGTTATTTGGTCTAACGTTCTGTTGACGCATCTGGTTGGCACCGGGGTTCTGTTGTTTCTGTTGCCGCTGCTGTTGCTGCTGCTGCTGTTGTTGCTGCTGCTGGATCTGCTGCATCAACTGCTGGGCATTGGACCCAGGGAGAAAGCCCTGGTTCGACCCGTTCATGAAGAGTTAGGCGATAAAAGATTGGCCGAAAGTGTGTGGCAAGATAAATGGCTAAATATTGCTGAATACTGCAACAGTTGGTAACCGAACCAGAAAAATAAGAGGGATGCTGTTGCTAGCAAAATAAGATGCAAATCTTGGCAATGACACAGTTGTGGATGTTAAGAAGAAGGTAATATAAAAACAGGGGAAATCAGATCTGCGAGAGCGAGAGCTCTGTGCGCGGAGAAAAATTTGTGTACTGGAAGAGAAGTGGGGATAAGAGATAACAGGTGATGGCATAATATTAGGGGAAGATAAGGTCAGTGAAGAAATTAGAACAAAACACAATTGGAGAGCTTTATTCGAATGCCATCGGTGCTATTTTAAGATGTTTGTATTTTTATTTTTTATTTTTTTCTGAAGAAGCATGCCAGTAGATGAGATTACGGAGTTAACATCGGACCTGGATTCCGCATCATTGCGGAGGCTTTTTTTCGAGGCGGATATCAGAAGATTTTGGTTGGAGTTACCGTAGGTAAGATTAATGGGTTATGAGTAGTCACCTTCGGCAACTAATACTGCCATAATACGGCCTTCGGACTTTAATTGCAGGTGTTTTACGCAGGTGTTTTACGCAGGTGTTCGATGCAGGTGTTCGATGCAGGTGTTCGACGCAGGTGTCTCGTCTCGTGTAGGCGCTTCCTATATATTTTTCTGCCATGCAATATCCGCAATTGTAGGCATCGTAGCTAATGCGCCTCGTAATTAGGGATTTTATTTTCGGGTGATAACACCAGAGATTTGTCCAAATATGCTACATGGATGCCTGCTCCATGCATTAGAAAACTTACCGCTGATTCGAGACCGCTCTCATAATGTGCATACCATCTCTGCTTCGGCTGCACAGGTAAAAAATCCGTAGCCGCCTGACTAATACTAACACCGCTAACGTAAACTGAATTCAACCTAGCAAGACGTAGTTTCAAAGCTTGCCAGTCATTTACTACTTTGGTATTACATACGGCAAGTGTGATGACTGCATCTTTGCAACGAACATCTGCGACGATGTAATGGCCATGAGCCTCTCCTTACCACGTATTCGGATCGATCAAGACCTCTAGATTCCGCTGCATCCTACTTTTTCTCGCTATCATATCCTTTTTACACTATTATACTATAGTCCAACACCCTGAGCACCAGGAACGTCTTCTTTACCCTTAAGCAAAAGCAACAACTCCTTAAATCCAGACTTGTCTCTATGATTCTTAGGGTCCACACCACTTGTGCTTTTGGTGAGCTTCAACAACTCGATTGCTCTATCCCAGACGGTACCATGCTCCAAAAAAGAGTCTCTCTTCTCCAAAAACTCCTCCTCTTCCTTCTTGGTGGCTGCAATCTGCTCTTCCTTTTTCGTGTTGTAGTTGTCGTAGAAACTGTCAATCGACTTCTGTGCCTCCTCCTTGACAGCCTCCAGCTTCTTCCCAGCGATCTCATCCCTCTTTTCAATCTCCAAGTCCTGGTTCTTCTTCCACTCCTTGAAGTGCTCGCTGTCTTCTAATTTGAGATCACTGAACTTATCGGCGAACTTTGACACTTCGGCCGACTCTTCGGTAGCTGGCTCCACAGCTGGTTCTGCGGAAGCTTCGACAGGCTCCGCCTCAGCTCCCGTCTTCACCTCTGGAAACTGTGACTTGAAGTCTTCGAACTCGTCGTCGTCTTCTCCCTCTTCTCCGTCTGCCGTCTGCTTAACAATAGCGGCGTCACCTTCATTCACAAATTCATCTCCCAAAACTTCCTTTTCTCTTGATAGGAAATCTCCACTAGGCTGCTCTTCAGAATCTGGAATATCATCTAACTTAGGAAACTTGTCAGCCATCTTCAATTTGCTGAATCGATTGCTGGAATGAAATGAAGAAGCGGAGGAAGTTACACAGAATTAATTGGCCACGAATTTCACACACCCTAGGATACACCGCCACACTCACGCACGCCACACAAGCCTACATCAGCCACTCTGACCTAAGTGAGTTGTAGCAACATCTCCAAGGTTCGGCTGGAGGAAGCCACGACCAACCAGTCTTGCTTTAGAAGTCATAGCAGGCATCTAAATGATAACTTTGAGCCTCCTTTTGTTGGTGATAGTTCAGTAGTTTATGGCAGTACAGAGCAACTCTGAGGTTGCGAGCGCTAGCACTTCAGTATTAGGCGTTGCAGTACATTATTTGGTATATATTAAAACACAAGTTCGGCTCCAGCACCAAAAGGGTTTTGGGCACTCATTTTATAGATCCAGATTATAGTGGTGGCTCTTGCGAGAAACTTTGCGTGGTACTGACTGCGCAAACCCTTAATTCAAGGCAGTGCATTGATCCACAGAGCTGCAAAACCCAGACTTCCACCCAGTATCCAAACAAAAAAGAACCTCTCCGGCCTTCATACTGTTTCTCTCATAAGATAAATACCTCTCGCTCCCTCTCCCGCTACATCTGTCAGACAGAGAGTTACAACCTCTCTTTATTCCTATGGATACACCGCCACACTCCCACACACGCCACCATGAAAGACTGCACTAGCCACCTCGCTACTTTCAGTTTCAAAATCAGCATCAACTTCGACTGCAGTCTGGCTGGAGGCAACTGATCACAGTTTCAACACAGCCCATAGAAACATATAGTTATATGCTTGACAATGTCGTTTTCTAAGGAACGGGCGGCAGAGAAGTTTCGTCTGTTAGACCAGACACAACAGTCCATCCAGTCGACCTCCCAATGGTGTTTATTTCACTACAGGCATCACACAGATATCGTTCATATATGGTTTTCGATGCTCGAAGAAACCAGTAGAGATGATCCAGCCAAGTGCCTTGTTCTGTTCTATCTTTGCAATGACTTGGTGCAGTTCAGCAAGAAAAATGAACGCAAATTTAGGGGATTCTTGGAGGAGTTTCTGAGAATTCTGCCTCAGTCAATGAAGATCATGAAAGCCTCGATCAAGGACCCGCAGGAAATGGCACGATGCATCAGGGTTCTCAAGGTGTGGCAGCAGCGAAGTGTGTTTGACCACCAGTTTATCGACAATCTCCTGAAGACATTGGGGGCAGATACCACATCCGGGCCTACCACTCCAGCGGCATCAAGCAAGATCCCAAAGGAGCTCATCAAACTAGTGACAGAGTACTCACATTTAGACCAGACTGTTGCTTTAAATCTAACTGAATTTACCAAAATAAATACACTCTATAATCAACTCACAAAATTGAAGAATCTCCCAGAACCGGGCAAGCTTCTTCAGCGATTAGACACCTTATCTGATGCTATAGGTAAACTTTCGGACAAGATAGTGAGATCAGATAATCTTCGACACTCAATTGTGACAGAAATTCAGAGGTTGGTTAGCGAGCAGAATGATTGGATATCGTTAGACAAGGCCAAGGTAGAAAAACTCAAACAGATGAGAGCAGACGTCGGTCAACAGCAGAAAGAAATGCAACAGTTGGTGAGTACCACAACAATAGAAAGAGAGGAATCTGCAGATGACGAGGAAGAGTCACCTATGTATGCTGCTGCAGATGATGATGATGATGATGTTGATGATGACGACGACGACGGCTCTGACGAAAAGGGAAAACCTATATCCACGGATTCCCAAGAACATCCAACGCCGCTCAAATCTAATTTAGTAAAGAATTTGGAAGATGGCCCGCCAAAGAAGAAGAAGAAGGTTTCATTTGCTGGAGTTGAGGAATTCAAGTCAAGTAAGGAGTCACCACAGGAGGAGCCAGAAGATGAGCCAGAGACAGGGAGTGAGAAGCCATCTTCGAAAACAGAAGATGAAGAGAAATCGCAACCTGAAAGTAACGATGCATTGCTTTCTCTACTTAACCAATTAACATAGAATGTAGAAATAAGGATAGGCAGGAAACAAGTAGGATTATAGTACACAAGTAATGAATAAATGGGACTAGTGCCTTCAGATGCCAGATAAAATCAGCCCTCCATACCTCTTGGAAAGCCAGTATTGCGCAATAGTGGGAAACTGTATCCGTCGCCAAGTATTTCGTTTCTTGGGCGCCAGTCTTGGTGTGCTCCATTAGTGGTAGCACAACTTAAACAATACCCGTTATTACCAAAAAAAAGACATGGTGTTATGTTCTGTGTTCAGATCATGTATTTTGACCAAATTGCAGCATACCAGTTAGCAACATCAGCAACATTAGTCTTCTAAAGTTACTATTGATACTACACTTCATGAAAACATCGAGTCAAATTCAACCTTCTAATTGTTGCAGCTATGCTACGCTGCGCAGTCTTCATATACCAGTAAGAGCGCCATGGCCGCACATTCATTTACTCCTAAATAAAGTGGCATTATTGCCTTACATAATTCATCTACTGTCACACTTTACCTCTTCCAAAAGCCCACGTCCAATGGTATAACGCTCTGCTTTTGCTGCTACTCTAGCTCTCCGCCTCTCCCCACGTATTTCTTCTTCCCCTGTTACGTAATTTGCGCCTAACACAATATGGACCGAGGGAAAGGTCCAAAGGAAATACCACCAAATGTGTATACGCAGTCTGATTCGACCTGACTTTTCTTATGCCTGGGTTGGATTTCCAAGTTCTTGAGAGAAACTTAGCAGTAGGAGTATCACAACAATATTTACTATGCCTTTCGCCACCATCCTGGCATATCTATCGATTACTTTACCGGTCCAATGGTCGCCGGATATTTACCCTTGATATCCGTACCTTTCCCTATGCCCTTACGTACGCACTGGCTAGTCGATAACCACAGATGTCCGTTCCGTATTCGGTGCTGACAGGCTGTGCAGAAAATCCGACACAAAAAAAAACATGACCCCAGCCGTTACAAAAACAGAAATAGCGAGGAAAAACCCGCACATTTTGGGCGCACTTGAATAGAGCTGGCCGCTGATGTCAAGTCAAGCTAGCCATTTTGCGAGATCGGATATGGTCAGTACTCTCAGCTTGTGCTGCATCTTTGAATACCACTAGACTTTGTACCGCAGTGATCTATATTGAGCTTGGTTGCGGTCTCCTACTGTAGAATTTGTGCTTTCCTGACATCGTCATTAATACAGTTCTGTTATCGCTTGTCCAACTACGCTTCCCGATGTTTTCAAAATTTCCGCGTGCTCTGCACATTGTCGGGGCGGGGGGGGGGGGGGGAAAAAAAAAAAAAAAATACACCTACA
>JAJMBG010000082.1:0-60443 GCA_030565225.1 Allodekkera sacchari
GTTGTTGTTGTTGTTGTTGTTGTTGTTGTTGTTGTTGTTGTTGTTGTTGTTGTTGCTGCTGTTGTTGTTGCTGTTGTTGTTGCTGTTGTTGTTGTTGCTGTTGCTGCTGCTGCTGAATCATGGAATGTCGGTGATCAGGCTTCTCCTGGTACATTGGGCGCACCGGGAAGGTGGTAGTATTCGGATACTGGTAATATGCTCCGGTTGGCATGAAGCTAGCAGGAGGAGCCGACGTAGAGATACTGGAAGTGGAAGCAGATGAGTAGACGCTCGACGGAGAGTGATGAAAAGAAGCAACGTTCTTCGGAGGCTGGAAAGATATACGGTTAGAGTTTTGGCTGTAGGCCGAAGTGGGCCGAGAGAAACCTTGAGAATCGATCAAACTGGGCGTCGCCGTTGCACTCTTTGCCCTGGGATTGGCAGATCTGGTAAGCTTCTCGAATTCGATTTCGGACTTTCGTCTGTTGGGACGTCTTTTCTTCCGGACGTACAGAACACAAGGAATTCCGACTACCTGGCAGTTGGAGCAGGCAGCACCCTCGGGCTTGTTGTCAAGATCGCATTTGATCTTGCGGTTGTGGCATGCAATACAAGCCTTTGCTGCTCTTACTCTTCTACGTTTGGAAGCGGTGGAAGACTTATCTGCAGTAGGCAGAGAAACCACCGGGTTGGGGAACATCTTATTGCAGAAGAAGGGAAGGGCAAGGGAGAGGCGGAGTGAATCTATGGGGGGAAATGGATGAAGAGAGCAGAAAGAACGATTACAAGACCAAGGAAGAAACGGCGAAGCATCATCAATTTTGATGTTGAAATATACACTACACTACGGCAAGGTGTACGGACTAATTCTGGAGTGGGGCCCCCGGCATATGCAGAAAGCAGGAAGATGAGTGGGGAGAAAGAAGAAGAAAAAGAAACGCAAACGCGTGGAAAAGGAAAGAGCAGACTATACAGGAAGAGAAAATGGAAAGATGGAAGAGAGAAGAAGAAGAACGGAGGGAAAACGGGTTGAGAGAACAATGGGAACGGGAAGCGGTGTATGAATGCGGAAATAAGACTGAACAAGGAAGATGCGCAGCCACGCCGAATCGGAAGGGGGGAGGGGGTGGGGGCCGGGGTGGATCGCGGATTCTGCCCGATCTGCGAGAGGTCTTATCAAAGAGGTAACAGAGTGTGGGAAGATGGACACCCAAAAGGGCTGGCTGGGGCAAGGGAGTAAGAAGTGTTACAACGCCGTATGGCAGAAATGACACCCAGTGCATCGAAACCATACCTATCAACATGTGGAAATCATGGAATATAACTAGATAGCCACAATTCGAATAGTCCTTTGTTACGCAGCACTTTTTACCGTTTCTTTTCTTCATCAATTGAAGCTAGATCCTTACTTCCTCTTCCGTCCGCTGAATGTCCTTGCGGCCTTTTGGCAGTTCCTGCACTCATGCCGGAATCCACTTGAGGAGAGCATCACAGCATGGAAGGGTGGGAAAAACCCCCCACGCCGAAAAAATTTTTTTTTTTTTAATGCAGTCATTTTGTACACTCCACAGCCGTTACGGGGGTAATAACAATGGTGGTTCTCGGGTGACCAGCATGCCTACTCACTCTGCGCTCATTTTCCTTTTTTGATTTCTTATTTTCATTCTTTCTTTTTCTGCTCTGTCTGCTATGTTATTTTTTTGTTCTTCCGGTACTGTGTAGCGGACGATACCGGTGATAGACAGTTAGCGTAACTTCTCAAACTTTATTTGGTTACTTTATACGCCGGCATGATTATGGCTCTGAAGCACTTTCATGCCACCAGATCCTATCAGATCTTACCTGATCCTGCATGATCCTGCCAGCTGATTACAAGACGTTCCCTTGTTTTGTAGACATCACATTTTCCTTAACTCGGGACTTGTTCTTCGCAACCAACAACAATGACTTACAGCCGCAATAAATCACCGACACCAGCCGGAACAGTACGGCTATATCACGTCTCTCTGGTAAAACGCTCAACAAAGATAATGCGACGCAGCTTCTCGCAAAAAGTCTTCGGTTTTTTACTTTAACTGGCGCGCTAGCGGTACTAGTCATAGATACCACAGCAATTAATTTTCTCATCTGCATAATCTAAGCAGTGACCGTTTTTGATACCGCTTTCTGTTGTGGGAAATTAGAAATCCACACGAGTACACAAATTTCACTCCGAACTCTTCCATTACTTTACAATTTGGCCACGTAGAACAGGCCTTCCGCTGTTCTGTAGTCCTGTAATCCTGTATTTGCATACCTCTGTGGGGGATCCGCAAATCTGAGAATTGGCCATAATTAGCGCGAGCGAAATCTGCTGCGTGTACATGCGTGCTCACCTGCGTTCTGGTCACATCTGGAAAGTCCACTTGCAGACGAGAAAATTCTAGTGCTTCTATTCTTAAAAAGGCGAAAATATCGAATAGGCAACCGAACCGCTTTGTTCTATAGTCTGGGGTCCATCACAACATGCCGATTTATGGCGCCTACGGAACAGGGCCAACTCTTGCTAAGTCTGCTCATGTAGATCATCACATGGAACGAATATATCATATACATCTGCTTCTAGATCAGAAATTTACTATTACCCAACTGTCTTTGTCTTTCTCCTGCTGTGTCGTACTACCCCTCCAGTTTCCCAAACAGGGATGGTATTGAAGCTGCCTTTTTTTTCCTCTTTTTTTTTTGGCCGAATCATGCCTACTAGAATTGTGTGTGAACGAAAATTCAACACCACTTTTCTACAGCTTCCAGAAATTTGCGACTGCATGCATATGCTAACTTAGCACACAACTTGCTCTATTGCGTTAGCATGCTTTGTTGCATCTACTAGCCGGAGAATACAATTAGCAGCCTATTTGGCCACGCAGCACACTTCCAATGGCTTCAACCCAGATGAAATGCATGTTCTTCTCCAAGACAATATTGCCGAAGCTCAACAAAAATTTCAAGCCGTAACCTTTCTTTTTGTCCCTACCACTCTAGTTTAGATTGAACATATTTCCTGTATCGGGAAATTCTTGGGTGTTCCATTTCTTTCTCGCGCATGCTCTGCCCCGTTTCGTCACTCGAAACACTTCTTTATGTTCTTCTAGAAGACGAATTACGAGGTCACCTACCAATCACCTATCATGTTTTGGCATGGTTGTATGATATCTTGCTATTCTTGGATAGATTGTTCATTTCATGCATGCAAAAATTGTCTGCACTTCCTTGATCCTCTCCTGCATAGCGTTTATAAATGGAAATACAGCATACCGGAATAATTAAAAACCCATAAGGGTTATTGTAATAGGGAAGAACAGAGAGGTTAAAACATGGCACTCAAATCTCATGGAAGAAAAGTAAATCTGCATGTCGAGTGAGTAAGAGTTCACCGGAGAGCAGCTGGAACTACAAACAATGGGGCTGCAAAAATTATTGAGAATAGTAGACTTTATATTTCACTTTACAAACTCTTGCCTTGCAACTTCTGACCCTGATAAACTCGTTCACTTTATTCCAATTTCCGGTACTGATGTTCTTTTCTTTTAGCTTTAGCTTACTAATTCTTACCAAATTTTCGTCTGTATGTACATTCCTCTCTTAATGTAGAGGGGTAATAAAATATTCACTTTTTTTAACGGTGAGATGCTGGTAGGTTGCCGCAACAAAGAACACAGATGTAGCTTGATGCAAGGTAATAGAACATGAGAGTAACAATTTTAGAAGACAGCCATGCTTCTTCATTCTAGGTTACGTTGAAAATCACCCAGTGCACCGGAAGATAGTCACACAGCAACAAAGCGTTTATGTGGAGAAGAATTTCTGAAAAGGTCTGCATCGTTCATGGAGCAAGAATTCACTTCATTTTATCTATGCATTTGTGGTAGCTTCTTACCGGATACGTACATTGAACTGGTACATGCTCTCTCAGCACAATTCTGCCTGTAAGTTGAATAGCCTTTTTTTTTTTTGATTCTGCTCCTCAACAGTCGGGGGAGGTTGAATTTACCTGTTTACTCTTCGGTCAATAATAATATTCTATTTTGATCTTATTTGAATTCTCTATCATTCTCCTGACTTCTACCGGCGCCCAGCACTTTTTATCCACTTTTCCTGTCTTTATTCTGCTTTATTCAGGAGGGTTTCATGCACTCTCAAATAAACAAGCCTCTATTTGTTCACTTTATGCTGCGGATGGAGCCAGCCATTTGAATGAAACTGAGATTTATTTGTGAACAAGCAGTCGGTGGATTTCAGAGACTTGGGGCTTTCACCAGTTAAACCGATGGAGCTAAATCAGAATAATAAATGAACTGCGACAACGAGTCAGTACAGAAGCTGAATCTAGAAGTTTCTTTTCCTGCCTTTCTTTTCGAATGTAACAAGAACTTTTTAATCAGGAGAAGAAATATAATCACCCATCTATCCGTTTTATTAACTACAAAAAGGATAGCACATAAAAGTTTTCAAGGAAATGACTCTAAACCACAAAGTATACCTGCAAGCATCTTCTCTAAGCAGTTCGCATCAGACGGTACATAATGCCGTATAATGAAATACAATTCCTTGTTTCTCAGGTGTCAGCTTTCAAAGCAGACACCATTGATTGTCCTGCTTTTCTATAAGAAGAAACTGACAGCAGACGGCCTACATTTTCATATTTTTAGTTTACGAAATGCAAGAAATCCTACACTTTTATCAAATGAGCAGTCTTGTACCTATATCTTAGACAGTTTCAATGGATACATATCCCATCGATCTTCGGTTCTTCCGTGAATAAAAAATACCGAGGGCAGGAAAAGGTGGAACAGTATAGTACAATTCTCAGGACTATTACTCATAATAATGACAATTGTGACGGGCCCTAATGTGCAAGCAATTTTAGAACCGCAACGCAGGCTTAGATTCAAGTCCAGAGTCATACTCTCGATCAGGTCGATTCCTTTTACTGGCGTAACTGTTTTTCCTAAAGTTCATTATTGGATTGATTTCAAGAGAAAGAACTACAAGGCAACAAGTACCGCCATTTGAAGATTTCAATTGCTCTATAATTGCCATCGATGGTGCCAACAGATTTTAAATGGTCGGGAGCCGGGGTGCCATGCCACCACTACGGTCTATGAAATCACCAACGTGTGAAACAACAAAGTACAGAGAAGAAGATATTGGACGGCAAGAGCAAGAACTCACAACTATCATCTCTGAAGTAGAAAAATCGTTGTAGGTGGGCATGGAGCACCACTAAAAGTTGCACTACTGTACTATACGATCAGACCTATACGACTAGGCTACGGCTACCAGTTTCTGTGCGAACTGCTGAAGGGTACAACGCTGCTTGGCTTCTCAACTTGATAATAGCAATCGCCATATGTCGTCTGCATATAGAGCGGTATAACATCTTGGATATATTTCGGCCATTTTGACCTATTTACCAATCGGTTCTCTTCCACTTTCCCGTGTCCGGTTTCCTCCAACGTATTCACGGAAGCTGCTCTATAAGCGCCAAATCCTTAAGTCGCCCGAGTCAAGCACACACGCGCACACATCCGCAGCCTTTTCCGACTCCGCCCAGAACGCTTGCACGTTTGACTCGTTCGCGATAAGTGAAGAGTTTGACTCGGCCATGACGATACTACTAGGATTTATCTCCAATTAATTGTTACTTTCTCTTCTCTGTACACTCCCATAAACAATGTTGAAGTCCCAGAGTATCAAGAGATCATGTTCTGTTGTCAGCAAGGTGCTTAAGAGATCGTATTCTTCGGAAGAGAAGCTCTTGAAGACTCCACTATATGACATACATGTTAAGTTGGGTGGAACTATGGTTCCTTTTGCTGGCTATTCCATGCCGGTTATATACAAGGATCAGAGCCACATTGAGTCGCATAACTGGACCAGAACACACTGCGGTGTTTTTGATGTGTCTCATATGCTTCAGCACCGGATCAGCGGTCCTAAGACGACTGAATTTCTTGAGACAATCTGTCCAACCGATTTCAAGAGCCTTGACAACTTCCAGGCCAGCTTGAGTGTCTTCTTGAACAAGACCGGAGGCGTTGTTGATGATACAATGGTTACCAAGCACGATACAGATTCATTCTATATCGTCACCAACGCCGCATGCAGGGCTAAGGACATCAAGTTCATTGATGACGAATTGAGCCAGTTTTCCGGCAACGAAGGAATCAAGCACGAGACGTTCGAAGGTATTTTACTGGCTATTCAGGGACCAGAAGCCCATGAGGTTGTTTCCAAGTTCACAAACACCAGCTTGAAAGATCTCTACTTCGGACACTCTAGATTCATCGATCTTCAAGGTTTCGGTACAAACACAAAGTTCCACCTTGCTAGAGGAGGCTATACTGGTGAAGATGGCTTTGAAATTTCGATTCCTGACTCCAAGGTGGGTACAGAGTTCTTCCAGGCTTTGCTAGCACAGCCTCAGGTCAAGCCAATTGGTTTGGCTGCAAGAGATTCTTTGAGATTAGAAGCTGGTCTTTGCTTGTACGGAAATGAGATGAATGACGACGTCACTCCTGTGGAGGCTTCCTTGAACTGGTTGATCTCGAAAAACAGGAGAACCTCGGATGCTACTTTTAACGGAGCATCCAAGATTCTTTCCCAGCTTGCATCTCCTAAGACTGTCAAGTTCAAGAGAGTTGGCTTGACATCAAGGGGTCCTGCACCAAGGCATGGAAACAAGATTTACTCTGTCGATGAGCCAACCAAGAAAGTGGGACAAATCACATCTGGCTCATTCTCTCCAACGTTGAAGTGCAACGTTGCACAAGCATGGCTGGATAAGCCTTACCACAAGAAGGGAACCAAGGTTCTTGTTGAGATCAGGGGAAAGAAGAGACCCGCTGTGATCAGCAAGATGCCATTTGTTGAGCCTAAGTACTACAGAGGAGATTAGATAGGTGGTTAACGAAGCGTAGATACTGACAGTTTCTAGTAGAACAGACCGCAAGGCTGTGCCAAATGTAATCAATTGCTTGTAGCACACGGTATTTTTTTTTTTTTTTTCTTTGAACAACTAATGCATAGAATACGTACCTTTTTGTTTCGAGGATCTTCATTTCCTCTCGATATTATTTAGTTATAAGCTACTTGACGAAGTCACAAGTGCACTTCATGCTTCGGCCTCCGGTCCCATACTTTTTTTTTTCTTTTTTCTTTTTTGTCTTTTTCTTCTTCTTTTGCTATTACGACAATCTACCACACTCTATGAAGGGATATTTCAGTGAGGTCTAGAGATATAACGTATCTAACAATTTCTGTGGCCTGCGCTATCCACCAATCATAGATTAATTTCACGTCTTTTCCTGCTCCACCAACTCCGTAGCCACTGCACAGCCCAGATCACCTTCGAACTATTTCGCGTCTCTATTTCTGGTTCGCGTTTTCTGATTGCATTTTGATTATTTCTATTTTTCAGCTTTGATCGTTTGGGATCCTGCAATTATAATGTATATTAAAAGGGTAAGTGAAGCAACATCAAAAAAAAAAAAAAAAAAAAAAAAGAAGAAAGAAAAGGAAGCATATGGTACTAATAAGTAGATAACAATCCAAGGTTTTAAGTCCTATAAAGGTGAAACCATCATTGATGCCTTTTCTCCTCACCACAACGTGGTGGTTGGAAGAAATGGCTCTGGAAAATCGAATTTCTTTGCCGCCGTTCGGTTTGTATTGTCTGACGCGTATACAAATATGAGTAGAGAAGAGAGGCAATCTTTGATACACGAAGGATCGGGTACAGTTATGTCTGCGTATGTTGAAATCGTATTTGATAACAAGGACCGACGGCTACCAATAGATAAAGACGAAGTTAAGATCAGGCGGACTATAGGAATGAAAAAGGACGATTACTCATTGGATATGAAGTCTTCTAGTAAGAGCGATATCATGAACTTGCTTGAGAGCGCAGGATTCTCAAGATCAAACCCTTACTATATTGTGCCTCAGGGCAGGGTGACGGCTTTAACCAATGCGAAAGACACCGAGAGGCTCGAACTTCTAAAGGAAGTTGCAGGAGCCAATGTTTTTGAGGTGAAGTTGAAGGACTCCTTGAAGGAAATGAACTCCACAAACAAAAAACAACAGCAAATTGATGAAATGCTCAGGTATATTGAGGGCCGGTTGGAAGACCTAAATACGGAGAAGCAGGATCTCAAGTCCTACGACATTTTGACAACCCAAAAAAAGAGCTTGGAATACAACTTGCTTGACCGGGAGATTTCAGACCTTACAGAGCAAATAGATACCATTGAAAATGATTATGCTATTGCTTTGGAGGATAGCAACTTGTTGGTCCATAAATTAAACGAGAGAGAGAAGAAAGTGTCTCAGATTCAGCAAAACTTGGCAGACTTAAATTCCCGCAAGAGACTACTTTTAATTGACAAGAACCAAAACACGCATGAACTTGAGGAAATGCTCTCTAAAATAGGAGAGTCCAAGGTTTTGATACATTCACTGCAGTTAGAGATTGCCTCAGAATCTGGAGAACTATCCGTCAAGTATGCGAAATTAAAGCAGACTATTGAAAAGAAAGAGGATCAAGTTAACGAGCTCAAGCCTAAAATTGCGGAACTTAAAAAGAGATTAGCTTCGGTCAAGCTATCATTGAGTCAGCACAAGCTCAAGCAGGGCGCACTTCTATCAAGATTCGGTGGGAGCGACAGATTCAACACAAAGAAAGAGAGGGATAAATACATCCAAAATGAAATTGATATTCTTACTGCAGGACTCGAATCAAAGGATAAAGAGCTATCAGAGTTGAAGCAATTGAAATCCACTTTAAACCTTAAAATTGATATCCTTCGAGAGAAAATTGCAAAGCTTGACTCCTCTGCTATTCAAAACCCCTTGGATCAGGCGGATAAAGAGTTATATAACAAAAAAATTAGGTATTCTGGATTAATCGACGAGAGAAAGCAGCTTTGGAGGCAAGAAAGCAAAATAAACAGCATAATACAAACATGTCAGGAAGAGCAAGCCAAATGTCGTCAAGAGTTGAATGAATTAATGGAGTCATCAGTATCCTCTGGTCTCGAGGCAGTTGAGCGAATATCCAAGAAGCTACAGATAACAGGGGTGTATGGCACAATTGGTGAGTTGATTGATGTTAGTGAGAAGTACAAAACAGCTGTAGAAGTTGTTGGTGGTAGCTCATTATTGCATGTCGTGGTTGATAACGATCAAACTGCATCACTAATCATGGATCAGTTAGTCAGAGAGAAAGCTGGCAGGGTTACTTTCATTCCCCTCAACAGAATTCACGTCACGGACACTTCTTATCCTTCTGGTCAAGAGTGTGTCCCGCTAATTAAGAAAATAGCCTGTGAGGACTTTTTGTTACCTGCTGTTAAGCATATATTTGCCAGAACAGTTGTGTGCATATCTCTTGAGAAAGGTGCAGAGATTTCTAGGGAGTTTGGTTTGAATACGGTAACAATTGACGGTGATAAGTGCAATACCAATGGTGTCTTAAATGGTGGCTTCCGTGATCAGTCCAAATTCAGAATTGACCTGTTGAAAAATCTTGGCAAATGGAAGGAGGAGATTATTAAACATTCCTCTGAACTTGAAGTCATTAAGCAAGAGGTATCTGTGAAAGACTCCAAGGTTACAAAAATTAATGAAGAGATCAATGACAAACAGAAGATAATTGATTCTCTCAATGAAGAACGAGAGTCTTACCAAATATCATCTGATAAGCTTAAAAATGAATTGAAGACAGAATTACAAGAGTTAAACGTTTATTCATCGAGAATTGACGAAATTGAAAATAGTAAGAAATTGATGACAAAACAACTTCAGGAGTACCAAGAAGAGCTCAAAACTTCTTTTGAAAGGGCTATCGTGACCGATGATGAGAAGAAGCAGTTGGATGACCTTCGCATCACTGTGTCTAAGGAACAAATGCAGTATGATAATGACCACGAAAAGCTTGATTCACTTGAGTTGAAACTTTCGTCTTTGAATTCCGAACTCAACGAAAACTTACGACCATCAGCTAATAGGATCTCCCGTAGAATAAACAGTTCCACCGAGGGAAATAGTATCTTTTCAGAACGACTACAAACTCTTCAAGCAGAAGCGGGGTCGTATTATAAAGCAAAAGAACAGCTTCAAAAAAGCAAGGAAGAAATTGATAACAACATCTCCAAGTTAGATGAAACTGTCGAATCCCTCCAGAGTGAACTGAACAAATTAAATAAAGCTCAGATCAACATTGTCAAAAAGCTAGAAGTTTATAGTAAAAAGTCTGAGAAATCATTGAGCAGAAAGTCAATGCTTCGATCCAGGCTTGAAGATATAAATAAGAAAGTGAGAGAATTGGGTCTTTTGCCAGATGAAGCCTTTTCAGCGTATAAGGATAAGTCATCTTCTGATATTTTAGAAAAACTCAACTCTGTCATTGAACAATTAAAGCATTACAACCACGTCAATAAAAAGGCAATGGAGCAATACCTTAATTTTTCAAAACAACGCAATTCTTTAGTCGCAAGGAGGAAGGATTTAGATAAAGCCAAGTCATCAATTGAAAACTTGATGAATGTTCTTCAACAAAGAAAGAATGATGCGATCATTCGAACATTCAAAGAGGTATCTATAGGGTTCACTGAAGTATTTGAAGAGCTAGTGCCTGCCGGAACAGGCAGATTGATCATTCAAAAGAAAAGCGATAAGACTGTAGTGGAATCACTCACTCAGCGGATCCGTGAAGAGGAAGACACGGGTATGGATGTTGATGATGAAGCTGCAAATGAAACAGATGTCACAGAGTCATTTATTGGAGTTTCGATTGCGGTTTCATTCAATTCCAAATTTGATGAGCAGCAGAGAATTGAACAGCTCTCGGGTGGTCAAAAGTCATTATGTGCACTCGCATTGATACTGGCTATCCAGAAGTGCGACCCAGCGCCATTTTATTTGTTTGATGAGATTGATGCCAACCTTGATGCACAGTACCGAACATCTGTGGCCAACCTGATACACAATCTTTCTAAGGATGCGCAGTTCATTTGCTCGACGTTCAGACCGGAGATGGTGAAAGTGAGCGATAAGTTCTTCGGCATTGTGTTCAATAATAAAGTCAGTTCGGTGAGCGAAATCACAAAGGACGAAGCATTGAGCTTTGTTCAGGGTTGAACATTGTACCACCGTGATCATTTATAGGCTTTTAATTATCTCTATAAATAGGTTTCATAATATTTTTAGCAAATATATTAGCATTATCTACATAAAATTACAGTTGGTTTTAGCGACAACCAGATTGATCAACCTAACCCCGTTTATGTGCAGCCTTCCTTGCATCATCCAAAAGAGCCAAGAACCCAAGATTCTTTTTCTTGGCTCTCTTTCCATTACGGTTGATTAAACGATCAGCTGATTTAGAATTGATGAACTTGGAATGGTCAGATGTAGAATCCGAATCAGAATTGTCAGAATCAGAATCCATGTCCGAGTCCGAGTCAGAGTCCGAATCTGAATCAGATTCGGAATCTGTATCAGAATCAGAGTCCGAATCGGAACTAGTATCCATGTCAGAGTTCTCATCCACTTTCGACTTTAAAGTGTTTGAAGAAAGCGAATTGTTGTCCGGTGCATTTGGATCCCGAATGTCTGGCAGACCCTTCTGCATCAAGTCTGATAACTTTGGCAACGAAGATCTCTTTGAATGACCGATGGTCTCTCTTTTGACGGAAACAGGACTAGTCACCTTGGGGACCATCGAAATAAATTTTGTGGCCTTGTTAGGTGTTGACGGAACATCTATCTTTGGAATAGGAGTAATTTTTGAGCTTTCACTTATAGCTGCTTTGACATTGTTGGATGTGCCATTGGATCTGGAAACTTTCAATGCCTGCGTCTTGACCTTTCCGACATCTTCCTCAGGAATATCACGCTTTGGTTCCTTACTAGCAACTGATACATCTAGCTTCCTTGTAGGTAAAGAAACTTTTTTTGTAAAGGTCTGAACGCTTGACTTCGGATCCTTGACAAGCCTTGGCTTTCGCTGTTCAGTTTCATCCTCCTGATCGTCATCATCTTCAGAATCATCACTCTCTGATTCGCTGCTTGAACTCGAAGTGTCCATAGCATCATCATCGATTTCTAATTCTTTCTGGATTGAATTTGTCTTTGTGATCTTCGCCACTTCTGTTTTGAGAGCTTCTGGTGGTGAATTCTCAGACGACAATTCTTCCTGGCTACCAACGTGAGATAGCGACTCTGCACCAGAGCTTTTTGAAGGTTCATTTTTTTCGGCAACCTTTTCGTTTTGTTCCTTCGCAGAATTTCTCACGGAGTCCTTGCTTGAATTACTTCTTCTTCTTTCCCTTCCAGTCAACTTTCCTGAGTCCTTTTTGATAACATGCCTCACAGCTGAATGAGGGGGGCTCCGAGGTGGACTAGACCTTCTTCTGCTATTCAGGGGAAGAATATTGGCCTTGCTTATTTCGGAGCTAACCTCATCATACTTTGCTGCGGTCTCTTCCTCATCCTCATCATCGTCTGCCATAGGATTTCTGAGCATCGTCATGACTTTTTCCTTCGATATCGAAGGACGTTTAGATCTTCCAGTTTTTGAGTTCTCCCTCTTCGTGGAGCGCGATCTTGAAGAAGTTCTAGCTTTTGTAGAGCTTGAAGGTTTCACTGGTGGTTTTTTAGCAGCAGTTGGCTTATTCTTTTTAGAATCCGAGCCTCTTCTAGAAGTCTTACCGTCTGCATATTGCTGCTTTGTAGTTTGAGGTTTCGAGCTATCGACAAAGTCAGTATCACTTGCACTTTTCGTATGCATATTCTCCTTATTCTCATCCACCGAAATTTCATTCATATTTAGATCAACAGAAGTGGCCTCCAATGCGTTTTTAGCAACACCCGTCTTCTCGTCTGTACCTTTTGTATTACTTATGGATGATTGATCTCCAGGAGTCACAGAGGTATCTTTCTGCATCGTCTTCTGAGAGACATTCTGGGGACCAACATCAGAAGAACTCTTGTCTGCCTGAGATATTTTGTTTAGAACACCATTCGAATTGGATTTCGCACTTTTCTTCTTAGCACCTTCTTCCTTTGTGACCTTGGCTTTCGATTTTCTCTGAGCAGTAGACTTGGCCGCTCCTGCATTCTTTGAAGCTCTCGGCTTTCTGCGAGCAGTTGCTGCCACTTTCTTTTTTGGAATATCAAGTATTCCACCAGACGTAGCCGGGTCCTCTGGAGTATTCGTATGCGGATCAGAAAACATTTCAGCCAATGTTTCATCTTTGCTGGAAAATGAGCCATCCAACTTGACCGTATGGGAAACCGGCTTTCGATGTTTTGGCAAGCTCTTCGAAGTGGTAGCTGTGCTTGAGTTCAGAGAAGGGGAAACCACAGTCAAAAGAGGACTTTTGGAAGTAGTAGAATCAGCCATAAGCGCAGCTGATGGTGGAGATCTGATTGTGTTGTTAGAAGATTTTGGAGTATCCTGCGATTTACCCTTCCGACTGAGTACCTCAGCCTTTGTAGGGACGCTGGACCTCTTACGGACCGATGTGTTAGGAGAGGTAGAAGTACTTTGGTAACCTTCATCGACAGAAGTGGTGTCATCGAACAGACGAGAGTCAGCATCTGACATTTCATCTTTGTTCTTGGAGAGGTTTGGAGAAACACCAGGCTTCAACATTCCAGAAGTAATACGTTGAGGAGAACCAACAGCCACAATTGGAGAAGGAACACGAAGGTTTTTAGACTTGGTTGGGTGACAGGATTGGTTCCGAGCAGCAAGTGTGCGCTGCTTTGGGAGGGTCTTGGATTCGGTGACGGAGAGATTTGAGGTGTTGGGGATGCGAAGGGTGTGATTCAAGAGATCATTGTTGGGGCTGAGCAACAGGTTTGAAGCTCTAACTACAGTCTGATCCTGCGAGATATCAGAAGAGAGCTCGGAGCCCATGGTGGAGCTCTTAGGAGCCGCCAATTCTCCGTTGAGCGTATTAGTGAGCTCGGGATCAGTTGAACCCCTGGGTTCGGCCGGGAGCTCGGCATTGTCCCAGATGGACGAGATGTTTTTGGGCTGCTTTCGACGGATCTTGCGAACCACCCGGTTGAGGTCTCCCTGTAGCCGGCGCTTCCCCCACGTTCGCTTGGTCTTGAACTCATCGGCCACGAGCACGCGGACAACATTACTGGTGTCGAACACCATGGCGACAGTGTAGTCAGGGTCTAGATCGCACTGGTCAATATCCTGTATTTTGAGAATCCGGATGGCATCCTCGTTGGGATAGATGCGGCGGAACCGGTCCTTTATCTCATTCCCCACCGTCATAAGCGTGTTGCTAGTTGCGGTGATGTGGAGAAACTTCTTAATGGCGGGATGGTTATCTGGGAAGATAAAGGAGGCGTTAGAACCGACCTGCGGCGACGACATTGGTGGCATTGCAGCAGTCATGCTGCCGAGTCTGGCTGACAGCAGAGCATTGGACAGAGGAGTGCTTGCACCGTTGTAAGGCTGTGATTGGTCAGATGCCTGGACGATCGGCGGCGAGCATTCCTGGGCACTTGGTGGGATGAGATACACTTGAAGCTTGATCATGCTCATTTTTGTACATGCTCTGGCGGCAGCAGTGATGGTTGTTTGAAGAAAAAGCCCCAAGTAAGAAAGCAGGAGAAACAGACTCTATAGGAAAACAGAAAAAATTTTCCCGGTAGAGTTCACGCGGTAGGACGAGGCATGAAGTGAGAGCGAGATAGAGAGACAGAGAAGCGTGGTGCGGTGTGGGGACGATACGACAACTATGAGAGGACGGGAATAGTGTAGTAGTGAAGATGGGCTGTAGCGGGGAAAGAAGACAGTAGAAACAATTTGAGAAAGTTATATGTGGTTGGACATAATGTCAGTGAGAAAAAATGTTGACTTAGAATGGACAGTCTTGAGGAGGGGGTTCCAGGCATGAACGACAAAGCTGGAGAATGTGAAATTGTGAAATAAGCGCCGAATAGAGTTTCATAGAAACTAGCGTCAATGTTAGGGCAACACAACTTGTAAATGATGGTGCCAAGGTTTTACCCAGATATAACAGACATGGCAACACAGTTCGATTGTTTGTGGAAATGCCAGTCGATATGTTTCCCACCCGTCTTTAAGCGAGCATGCAAGTCTTCTTGCCGAGGCATGGAGGAAGCGTTCTCACCATGTAGTTATCATGCATCCAACGGGAAAAAGGTGATGATAACTTCAGGCCTTAGAATCTGAGCTGCAAGGCTCCAGAAGATATGCAAATCACCTACCTTCAGACATTCTGTATCTTCTTTGCTTCCATTTCCTCTTGAATTTCATCAAGAACCGTCTTTCCCGTCGGCGCAGTCTCTGTGGAGGGGGAAGACTCGTCAACTCCATTATCAAAATGAACTGCAGCTTGCTTGGATGACAAGTTTTCTGTGTATCCCCAAGTTGAGATTCTTCCATCACGACTTCCGCTATAGTACCGCAACGAGCCCTCTTTCTTGTAGACGATAGATGTGCTCTTTGATCTCGACATGAGAGCTCCAGGACGCTTCAATCTCGCAACCAACTTGCCATCAATCACTCTGTACAACAAAATTTCACCATTCTCCGACGGAAACCAAAGATACTGCAACTCTGTCTCGGCTAGCGGACTTAGACACATCTGAATATGCTGAACAGTCTTGTTGCGGACAAGTGGTCCAAAGTTCACGGACTTATTAAGCGGCTCTGTCGATGTAGTCAGATCCCAGACACGAATTCGTTCATCGGTTCCTAAAGTAATGAGCTCGCTTCCAAGCTCGTTAAACAGAATCGAGTTTATGCCCCCGTTGTGCGCTCTAGGAATATCCTCATGGAATAATAGATGCTTGTGACCACTCTTATAATTAACCAGAGTGAGGTTATAATCCATCCGAAAGAGGCAGCCCATTGACTGTCGAATATCCCAGCCTATACAGTAACCATCCTTGCTGCCAGAAACCACAAAATACGGGCTTGTCGGGCACCATGCACAACTTAACATGTATCCATAACCCCCTTGGACCTTACCTCCACCTCCAAGAGTCTGTGAGTCAGCCAGTGTCCGTAGATCAACCAACTTTATGCCACCTATACCACCATCAACACAGCAGGCCACTAAGGAGTTAGAACCCTGTGGATCAAAGTCAAAATTCAATACTCGGGACCCTAGATTGAAGCTATGCACCGCCTGCATAGTCTGAGTGTCGAACAACTTCATGTTAAAGTCGTACGAAGAAGAAAGCCACATTCCATTGTCTGGCCACCACTTGATATCTGTGATTCCGAACTCATGTTCGGACTTTGCAGGAATGATGTATTCTGGCTTGTAGTGTAGATTGTTCATTTCACTATCAATGCAGGCATCCTGCTGAGATTCGAGGTCCCATAACTTTATTGACGAGTCTCCGCCTCCGGACAACAAAAATCTGTGACTGATAGAGTCCAATGCCATAGCTTCAACCGCTGCATTATGCGCTCTCTTAGGAAACTTGGGTATCCAAGAGTATTCATCGAGATTGTCTATTCGACCGTACTTGGCCTCATTATAGACGTTGATTAGATCAAGTACTGAAGCGTTGGGGCCCTTCAAATAGTGCTCCAAGATGAACTGGTGCATTTAGACTCAGATGATGTAGAAACAGAAAGACAGATTAGCCTAGAAGAGAAATAGATGCGTCGATCGGCGCGTCTATGATGATGGTCAGAGCAGGTGACGATGGAACTTAGCCGGAGTTCGTTTTGGAAGACAGAGGGTGACATGGTTGCCGGATTAAAGTTATAGAAAAAGAGATGACTTTAGTACCGAGTGGGCTGAAAACAGAAATGATTTCCTAGGATCAGCTTGCTGCGGCTAAAAGCGTAGTGCACAGTTACCGGCGCTTAGCGATTTGGGCTGCAGGAAAGTATCGACAGTCGGCAGCCGATACTAGAATTGGGGCCAATATGGGCCTCATAAAACAAGCAAAAAATGTATTTGAATCCAGGCAAATAAGCCCTAGATTATGTGAGTGGCTGATAGTTACAGTAGAAAGAGCTTGCTCTTTGCTCTCTTTTCCAGCTTCTCTACGCGATGGTATCACTCTAGCTCATTTCCACCACTACCGAGCCGTACAACCTTCTAAATTTGTCTGCTCAAACAGTACTATTAGCTGCATTAGAAGCTATTCGGGCCATCCCAGAAGATCCGTACTTAGCGGTGGTTTGCCAAAAAGAGCTTCAGCTTTCTTGGACCCTATGTCGATGCCTGCTCGCACCGCACCAAGTTGTGGACAGCTAATTTTAGGTGCGAAGCTTTTCATAATTTGAATAACTTTCTTTCGACAAAAACATAAGCACCAATTTCAAAGATGGACGCAGAACCTGTTGAAAATGCCTTCACAGTTCGTGTAAGAAGGCTGAAGATGACGTACCAGCGGTTCATGGATTACGTGACTCCTCACATTGCCGCAAGATGGGCCTCGACGTATGCGCTGATGGGACTTTTCATGCTCAGAATAGTTCTCTGTGAAGGATGGTACATTGTCTGCTATACATGGGCCATCTACCTCTTGAACATGTTTCTTCAATTCTTGACTCCGAAGTTTGATCCTTCTCTAGAACAGGAGTACGAAAACGAATCAATTGAAGAAGGTACCAGCAAGATGGACGAGAACGATGCAGAGTTTCGTCCATTCATTCGTCGTCTTCCAGAGTTTAGGTTCTGGCGTAAGGCTACCATCTCCACGCTTATTGCTCTATTCTGCTCTTTCTTTGCCATTTTTGACATCCCCGTCTTCTGGCCGATCCTAGTGATGTACTTCATCATTCTATTCGTGTTGACCATGAGAAGACAGATAGAGCACATGCTCAAGTACAAGTATGTTCCTTTCGACATTGGAAAGACCAAGTATGGATCCAAATAATGCGAGTTTGGTTTATGCTATTACGGAGTGGAACGGGGTTCTCTGGATACTGTATTCGGCCGTCTGATCCGAGCCGTGAGATGCAAACATGTTCCATTTAGCACAAGCATGCTCTTGCGTCAAAGTTCAGGCGCTAACATCTCTGTCCGAATTAAGTAACTAATACTGTAAGATATATATTAACGGACCTGAGTCTGGTTAAAATTGAAGAAGTAGGAGTTAGTTTTCGGCGTGGCATTAGTTTCTCGGTAGTTTAGGTTTAAGTCCTTCACACGTGTCGCAATTTTCATTAGCTATAAGAACAAGTTATACACATCACCAATTTTATTCCAATTCATTCGTTTCCGGTCACATAGAAGATCAGCCCAACAACCTGTACAGCACATATGCTGCTATAACGATGAGAATGGTGAGGATTCTGCCATTTCTAGTCGTTCCCATAAATAATCCGGTCTCAAGCAAAGTATCAGTGAGCAGACTCAACTTCCTGTAGTAGTGGTATATCACAGAAGGTCTCAGCGTAAAGTCACGAACAGGAAGTTTGGTGGATCTGTCGATGAGATAGCCTCGGCTATCGAGAATTGGCTTCGGTGCTTTAAGAGGAACATGCAGGCTTAAGTAGACAGGTTTATGATCGGATATCTTCAAGCCGCCAAGGCTTCCATATCCCACAATATCGTAGCTACAACTATCTTCTGGAGTGTAATCTAGATATAGAATACGGTCGCACCATGATGGAATCCTCTTATGGTTATATTCATTTGTTCCTACCACATATTTGTAGGAGGGCTTGAAGTCAATCTTGGCCTCCGAAAAGCCCCAAAGGATCTTGCCTTTCTGCCTGAGTATAGTCAACTCGTCCTGGCCAAAGTTGAACTCCCCAGCTATCAATTCAGAACTTGGCGACCCGCTGCTAAAGCTGTATGCACCGGTTGCTCTATAATTTAGGTCTCCCATTAGGAAGCAATGAGAATTAGGCTTAAGGATTCCATAGCCGTCATAGAAATGGATGCCCCTGAAAATCGTCAGGAGATCGTGATTACGTCTTAATAGCTGGGCTGGACCTTCGTTTGCATTCAAATGAGCGCAAACAAACGTCAGCTCCGTGCTCTGACCTGTTTGGTACTTGTAAGTCACCCTCAACGCACATGCCCCCTTGGTGCTTGTAAAATAGCGTCCTACTGGCATATTAATTGACCTGGACACAGTGACGAACCGAGATCTGAAAGGTGATACCACCACCAGCCCAACACTTCCGATACTGTTCAAGCCAATCACTTCGAAGTCCAAATCAAAACGGGACCCCAAGTGATCAATGATATTGCCGGTAACCTCTATCAATATCGAATTCATAACATTTGGCCTTGTTCCGTCCAATAAGGACGAAAGCTCCTGAAATCCAAAGACAAGTATCTCCGGAACTTCGGTCTCTAACGATGCTGGAAGTGCTTTGTCCAGCTCAGAAAGAAACTCCCCGCCCATCGGCGGTATCTTCGAGCAATTGAAGGTCAGCAAAAAAGTGTTTACTTTCAGCTTATTATCCATACTTGTAGGAGGAAAAAAAGATAGTTGCTTGGAAGATTGAAAATCAGATGAATTTGTATGTCTAGGTTGCGGCCGCGCTTAGTGATAGTGCAGCGCGATAGTGTACAGGAAAGTATAGCTGACATGACAATATTTGAAGGAAACACACAACCAAGTGAAGAAGAAGTCACGTTGTTAGCTAAAGAAATTTCCATCATATTACAGGGAATCTTAATGTGTCAACCCCTAATGCTATAAGGAGAGACTATTGCTGCTTATCAGTCCCAGCAGAAGCAGACATATTGGCACCGCTGGCCAGTGCGATGCCAATTGGGTAGAACAAGACCACCTGGCCATCACTAGCTTTAAATATATATAATACATGTAGGCACCCGCCTGAGTACGAAGATGATACGGTATGCAAGAATATGGCCAGAAGTTTTTAATGGTCCGCTCGAAAAGAAGTCATATAATCTTTAATCTTTATGTTGAGGAACATCAATAGAAGCGTACAATAATAGTCAAGTAGAAACAGCCCGGACTTTTAGTAAACAAATATGAAGCTCAGGATTTCTATGAACGTAATGCATTCGATGTCAGGTTCGGCGCTGGCGTTGATGATTCACTCTATTACACATAAGTTCATTCAAGACGGACAAGTGCTTTCTGCCAATCATCTGTTTTATGTGTAATGATTAACAAATCTATAATGATACCGAAATTGGAAATCAGAGGATAGCTTCGGCAAACCAGTCTGACAAATCAGTCTCGAATTTTCCTAATTCGGAACTGAAAATATCGCCGGTGCATCATTAAATCAGCGGGAATTGTATCCGTATTCACTTCACATTCTTTTCCATCATCCATCTACCCGTTCACAATATCCATCCCGAAGTTGTCCGTAGCAACCCCTGTCAGATATTCAAGAGTTCTTCTTTTATCTGGAGTCACGCTTAATAAGATACTCGTAATAGCCACACTGCATATTTATCCATGAATTTCTTCAATTCCGCCGATGCATGATTGCCAACATTGGAACCCCACCTAGCAACTTTCCCCTCTAAAAGCATTCGTCTTCACACCCTATTATAGCCATGATTAAGAGATAAATGCGGGGAAGCTTTAAACTTGCCTAATTGGGAATGAGCGAAAAGTGGTTTATCCAAAATTTTTCGGCAGCTCAAGGCGTTTAACCCATTCTACTATTTCTGCAGTTTACACTGAAATTAGTTAAGGTGTATTAAAGTTACAAAAGTAAAAACGGAAGTTCATAACTGGTCGTCGTTATTATTAGATTATTGGACACAAGCAAAGCGTAGCCAAGGGGAAGGAAAAATTGCACTTTCGTAATGCGAAATCATGGCTCCTGATGAGTATTGGTAGTGACTTCTTTCTCGTCAGAAACCTCACTAGAAACAGACAGTGAACTTGGAATTTTGATCTTGTCTGGTCTGTAGAATCTGAGATCGACTCTTCCAACCAAATACAAGATGTTCACAATAGACTCCAAAGCTCCCCAAAGAACGTACATCACGACAGGCTTGTAGATCCATGTTTCTGTAGCGTACGTCTTGTCCAAGAAGCAGGCGATACATCTGAATAGAGCACCCAAGAACACGAAAATCGAAGTGGTACCGATGATCAAAACAGACTTATTATGCTTAAGAGAAAACTTCTCTTCTCCGACCTGCTCATACTCATCTAATTCTCTCTCCTCGGACTCATCCTGGTCATCAATGGTTGATAGACCTCCACCAACTAGAGTCCTGATAGGAACCTGATCATTGTGTCTTTCCAAGAATAGAGGATCTGCAACTCTCTGAGCATTCTTTGGAGGGAAGTAGAGGGGATCAAAAGACTTGATCCAGAAAGGTTGGTAAATTAAGGCCTCAAAATTCTTCTTTGCAGTAGGGATGAAGAAAGCGGAAGCAACCAAAAGCAAAGATAGCAATGAGTAGATGGTGATAAAAACAGAAGTAACCTTAACAACGTTACGGCACATGTCATAGTGAGTTTGGCCAAGGAAGTAAAGATATGGAACAGAACCTGCGATAATGGTCATAAGAACTAAAGCAGCAACAACGGAGTAGAGGATCAAAAATATGATCCAAAAAGCTCTAGTCGAAGCGAGCACAGGATGTTTCCAGGTAAAAATACGTTGGGCCAAAACTAAGTTGAAAGAAGCCAAGAAGACCGTTGGCAAGATGAGGAAGACTTCGCTGGCCACACCGACCTTCATCTTAAGTATATGCTTAGACCAAGTTAATCTAAGAGCAAAACCAACCCATCTCAAAGTACAGTAGAAGCAGAAAGCAACAGACATTGCAAAATGGTGACCTCTTCTCCAGTTGATGGTAAAAAGAGCTCCGTGAAGAGCAGCAAATACAATGAAGAGGGACATGAACACGGCACTAGGAGCAATGTCCTTGGAGTCAGGGTAGGAACCAAACTGTCCTTGTTGTTGACCCTTTAGAATTTCAATGATTGAAGATGGAACTTGACTAAGACTAGTAATGCCAAGAATAGTACCGGCATTATCCATAAGCTTAATGATACCGGTACCAGCGGCGGCACCGTTAGTGTACTTCTGAAGAAGCGAATCCACGTATATTCCCATACTATCCATCTTGAGAGGAATTCAGGAGTTATCGTTTACAGAGAGGTATAATAGCAAGCACTGAAAGCAATAGTGTGGTAGCAGTACAGCAAATAGTTACAGCAGCTATAAGATTGGGGAACAAATAAACGGAAAATCCTCTTTATATAGAAACCGAAAGTCCAGAACCCCGCTACAGATGTTACTCCCAAACAGCAACAGAAAAGAAAAGAAAATGCCTAACTGAAAAGCATGAAGCTAAACGGCGGAATAAAAAAAAATACTTCCCAGAACGGAGTTTTGTTGCCGGGTGGAGAGACAGTTGTGGAATGCAGAAAGCACCGGATGCAAGCGAACAATACGGCCGGCATATATCGTCTCGTAGCTACAAGAGAGGGGTAGCATTGGAATAGATGGAGAGTAAAGATGGAGAAGTGCAAGGGCGAAAGGAAGTCCAGGCAAGGCCAGAATATCACAATTAATTGGTAAAGTGGTGACAGCTGTCCGGGTTCACTGCTTGCTACAATTGTGTGCTCACAAGACCTCCAGAGAGCCTCTAGGTGTCGATGTCAAAATAGTAAAGCCAACAAAACACCAGGCTATTGTTTTCGGTGTGCGGCTCGAGAATTTGTTGAATCCTTTACCGTGTCGAGAAGACGGATATTGGGCAGAAAGCAGGGTCCACAACGATTTTCTGATTGCCAGAAAACTGGGCTACGTTGTCAAACGGCGATCAGCGTCTTTGTCTCACTCAAAACTACTGAACCCAAGTCATATATATCTGGTAGATTGCTTACATTCTGTTTTGCTTTGTTATGTCTAAAGAGTCTGGTCTACAGCAATTTCTGCCGCGCACGCCAACGGTAGCAGAAAATTTTTTCGATGCCAACAAAAAAAGTACCAGCAGCCTGGTGAAGGAAGGTGGTGAAGTGTAGACTACGAAGAAACAAGCAGACGTGCAGATAAAAAAAAAAAAAGGAAGCTACTTGCTCGTGCTCCTGAATAGGCGAAAAGCTTTAATCTCGTAGAACCAGATAGCTTCAGACAAATCTCCACCTCAGCGTAATGTCGTCACTAATGTCAGCATTTCTGCTGCTTTTCCCCTCCTTTCTGCAGAGCTTCTCAGCGTAAATACGCCCAGTAGGGGGGGGACATTATCACACGCAAAAAAAAAAAAAAAAATGAAAATAAAAACACCAGCAGGGCGTGGAAACGGATGGCTGGTGACAGCAGCGAGATGTGGCACATTGAATATAAGGTGGCTTGTGAACGAACTGTCTTTTGAGCACAAAGCCACTGGAGCCGTCTATGGTGACAGGAAGCTCAACTAAGGAACATTGTAATCTTAATTTTAAGGCTTGAGAAGCCCGTAATAAAGACTTGGATAAAATCTTAAAAGGAATGTGGGGGATCCTGCACTACTAGCACGTCTGCCACTTGGCTCTTCAATTCACGCTGGCTACCTATGCATGCATACTTTTCTTTGACCATTAAAGATCATCCTCCTACAATGATCTTGTTGCACACTAAATTTGAAACCATTATTGATCTAACAAACAAGGTTAAGCATATCATACTTACTGTTGTACTATTTCCCCTGCTGCTTCCAGTTCTTCCGACTCTTGTTTTTGGTAGCTTCTACTATTCCGACAATCTTGTATCAATTCCCATGCTTTTGTTTCCTACAGTATATCTTCCTTCATAATCTTTCTATTTACAACCAAAATAACCACAAACATGAGAACAGGCTCATCCGACATTGCTACAACAATCGAACTCGACTACACTCTAGCTTTCGACCATGTTACCTTTTACGTCAGTTCCTGTAAGATGGTAGCTTCCTATCTTGTCGATAAGTTTGGCTTCCAGCCTTATTGTTTTATGTCTTTGGAATCTGGTTCCAAAGACCTTTGTGCTATGGTCGTTAAAAATGGTGATACTATTATCCAACTCATGAGTGCTGTCAAACCTCTTCACCAGGCTCCCGACAATCGTCTAGTCGATGAGATCCATCGCCATGTCGCAACACACGGCGATTCAATTAAGGATATAGCTTTTTCAGTGAGAAACGTCAAGAAAGCTTATGAACAGGCAATTGAGGCCGGTGCTTCCGAAATTATACCTCCAACAACCATCTCAGACGAGTTTGGAACGATATCTTTTGCTAAAGTTGGAGCTATTGGAGATACCGTCCATTCCTTAATTGACAGATCAAGGTATAATGGCTTTCTCCCAGGAAAATACAATATAGTTGAAAAACCATTAACAGCAGATGACCTTCCAGTTACCAAAACTTGTATTGATCACTGTGTCCAGAACGAAGACTGGCACAAAATGTCTGAGGTATGCGACTTCTATAAAGAAGCATTTGGATTCCATCAGTTCTGGTCTGTGGATGAAAAGCAGGTGTATACCATGTACTCTGCCTTAAAGTCGACAGTTATGACATCAGAAAATGAAATTATCAAAATGCCAATCAACGAGCCGGCAAAGGGCCTGAAGACTTCACAGATTGAAGAGTTTTTGATCTATAATGGTGCACCTGGTGTCCAGCATCTCGCTCTAAAAGTTGATGACATTCTTACCGTTGTCAAAAACATGAAGGAACGAGGAGTTGAATTTATCGATATCCCGGAAAGTTATTATGATAATTTAGAGAAAAGAATGGCGAATGCAAAAAAAATACCACATATCAAAGAGCCGCTAGAGACAATTAAGAAATTGGGCATTTTGGTCGATTTCGATCAAAACGGATATCTCTTGCAGCTATTCACCAGGCCTTTATTTGATCGTCCCACTTTCTTTTTTGAGATAATTCAAAGAGAAAATCATAATGGATTTGGTGCCGGTAACTTTAAAGGATTATTTGAGGTCTTGGAAGGTGACCAGGCTCGGAGAGGAAACTTAACAGATCAAGTTGAGAATTAAGCGCCAACTCACCACATTTAAGGTCGTGCTTCTCCGTAACGACTTTTAAAAGTTTCTTTTTTTAAAGAATTGTTCTTTATCTAACACCACATGTTCTAATTCGTTTTAATACATACCGACAATACACTTTCGGATTAATTATAATCGCTGCAAAAGCAAAAATAATAGATCTATATTATCGGGTGAGAACAATTAATGAAATGCCGTTCGAGCCCAGATCTTACAAATCCAACACTTTTTGTGTAACTTTATAGAGAGCAAAACTTTATCTGTCATCAATGAAAGTATGAAAAGAGAATTACTTTTGGTCGGGGCGTTATCTTGGAAATGAAAATCAGTAATACGGTTAGGGGTTACCACGCGGGGTCCTTCGTAACGAGTAAACTTAAGTAGGAGAATTAACAGGTATGCCACAATTATATTTAAAAGCAGTCGATACATACTACAGTCTATAGCGTCTACTTTCACAGATAACCAACTCAAACTAGAGGCTATGGGAGATCAGCGGTAATACATGCTACCAAGTCCAGCGAGTACACGTAATCGATTACGTCATTATCGCAATGAGTGATTTTGTGAAGACAGTTATGTGCCAGTAGTTGCTCTGCATTATGGCTAGAAAAAGCAATTCAAGGCAGACAACAGCATTCAGGCTGATATCTTCTGCCGTTGTTTTGGGTTCAGTTATATATTGTGCACTAAGTTGGCTTAATGAGAGTAAAAATGAGCAGAATAAACCAAACGTTCCAGACCTCACGGATAACGAAGACGTGAATCTACGTAAGAAACTCAAACGAGATACATCAATAACCCTTCTCGTAAGCAAGGGTGTATTGAAGCTTATAGAAGAATATGATGACGAACATGAAGAGGACTTGGATCTACAAGAATACATGAGATACTATCCAAATTTGACGGTTATACTATATCCTGGGGTGACCAAGAGTGATCTATTGACGTATTTCGAGCTTGAAAAAGGCCTTGAACATCGGATCTTGCCAACAACTAAAGAAGAGAGTGTGTTTCATCTTGCTAAGCAGTTGGATTCGTCTATTAATCTCTTTAACTTCGCCGACTTCTCTCTGACGAAGGAGGAAATCGATCATCAGTATCATATTGGCGAATTCTTAAATAATTTGACTGACATGCAGAACAAGTTGTTTATAAATTACCTATAATTGACGCACGATTGGAGTGAACTATGGATTTAGAATAATATGTACAGCAACGTATAGAGGTGAGAATTTACCGCCCTTCTGGTGTAAATAGAAAAAAAAAAAAAAACATCATTGTAGGGTTAATTTCACCAATTCTCCTGACAGTGTCTCATCATTCTTTCTCGGGTTTACTTATGATATCCCTCCTAGATCCGAACACAACGTGCTCAGTGGCCTGACTACTACCTTTCATATAGCCATACTCCATAGCACTCCAGGAATTTTCTGATAGATGTTTCGGCTTCGGAGGAACTTTGGGTCTTTGATGTTTGGTGGATATTACTGGGCCGATAAGAGGATAATTAAACCTCTTATTGATCAACCGTGACAATGCCTGTAGTGCCATGATTACCTGATAAGGGTCCTTGGCCTCGTATAGGTCGATGGTCTGGAAAAGTTCATCCTCTGGAACTCCCTGAATCTTAACAAATGTCAAGAATTTCTCGATGTTTTCCATTTGCACAAACGCCATTTGGCTCTGCTTGTACTTCACTGTGTTAGGACCCCACACCTTGTTTATAAGCAGACAAAGAACTGTGCCGTCTTTAAGTGTTTGCATCAAGTCTTGGCTCTTCAGCATATTCTTATCTATAGAACCATCCAATATATTCAGTAGCCAGTTCTTGACGTCCTCAACCAATTGAGGGTTATGATACTTTTTGAGTCTTGAAGTTCGAAGATCTTCATCCAAACTGGTTACCCTATCGTTCTTTAACATGTTTGTGTAATTGATCTTAAAGGAAATGCTACAAAGGCGATGAGGAAATTTGCGATAAGCAGAATTCCAGCGTTCTCATAGTGTGGGACTTTCAGCCTGGGAATGTTCCAGGAACCTCTGTCTTGAAAAAGGCTAAACGATAGTACAGACAAATATCTTAATTGCTTAATCATAACTAAAATTGGATTCCAGTAATAAACTTTAGAATGTAGAAGCAGCTGCTTGAGTGGGGTGCAGAAAGGTATAGGAAATTCTCTGCAAGATAGATAGACTGCTTCACAAAGTCATAATTGCTCTTTTTTTTTTTTTTTGAAGGAGACTATGTAGACTACAAGTGATCGGTAATCAGTGGCCGACAGAAAATCGGGAACCGGTGTCATGTATTATTGTCTGAAGAACACACATGTAATTATGGTAATTCTGACCTTGAAGTGACAGGATCTTAGCGTGCACTGTATCATGGACATGCCATTGAGTAAAATCAAAAAAAAGATGGCGGACTTTGGCGTCTGTATACTGTTAAAGCAGATGTTATTGAAGGATATACCCAAATGTAGCTTGTTTCTGGGGAGCTTTAAGTTAAACCAAGAGCTTGCGGAATTACTTGGTGAGATACGACCTGAAAGTCGGGTGTAAATTTTCTACAAATGCTAGTCCGTATCACCAGTGATGCAAGCAATATAATTAGGTGTGAACTTGTCGGTAGTCTTCTTACAAGCGTATTTTCGCATACAGTTGCATTAGGTACAACTCTCCCATGCGCCAGTACCTACTCGTTGACTGCGATTACCGTAACCTATTGTTTTAACATAGAGTATTTTAGTGCTAAATGTATAGAAAAGCTATTCATAAATTATTCACCGGCTAACAGTGCTTGGAGTTTAATTTGCTACCCGAAAGCATGCAAAAGGTTAGGTTGGATTGTGCAACCTAAATATAGCATTCTGCTCATTTCATTGGAAGCAAATACAACTATCCCAAACATATTTTTAAAGGTCGAACTACTCACAGTTGTTCACGTGTGTAATTTGAGGCATGACCGTAGAGCCGGAAGCTAAGAAGCTCGATGAAAGATTTTGTTAGATGGAAGCGTCGGGGATGCTGTTCAATTGCGCCAATATACAATCCACGATCTGAACAACAATCTCATTTGCATTTCATTTGCATTTCATCTACACACCATCTACAATATCTACTATATCGGCTGTACCTCGACCAACTCCACTGATCCTGCCTACTACCTTCTGCGGTGCGTTGCTACCATGCACTCGCATCATGCCCCTGCTCTCTGTCTGCGCCTCGCTTTGGTGGCCGGGTCCCCGGACCCTGCGAGTTTGGGAGTCCAAGAATGAACCGTCAACACAACCAGTAACTGCAATAGCAATTGGAACTTTTAATTGTAGGCTGCTGTCACAAGTGCAGCCAAAGTTCTTTTGGTCACTCAAATCAACTGCCACTGTTCTACGCCCGGTGTTGCTTCCTAAGCTTTTCAGCCACGTACGGCAGACCTTGCGCAAGCAGGTGAGGTGCCGCGGAATAAATACCGGGGGAACCCCGATAAGTGAAGCAGCTCCTTTTTTTTTTTTTTTTTTTATTCTTTTACTGCTATAATTTTCTTGCGGTTACAAGAACTAAACCATATCACAGATAATCACTTCAATGGGTTCGGAAAACCAGATTCAAAGCTTGTTGCAGCAAGCGTCGCAGACACGTGACAGCCAGCAAGCCAAGCAGATCATTGGCCAGGCTATCGATCTCTGCCAGAGAGACAATGTCGACCCAAACTTATTTTGCAAAGTTAGAATTGCTCTTGGTGACATCTACCTTCAGGAAGGCGATGAGCAAAGTGCTGTCGAAGAATACCGACAGGCTGCTCTTTTGGATGAGCAGGATGGCGTAATAAACTCTCCGGAAGTTCAGCAGAAGTTGAATACTCTATTGAACTCTGTTTCGTCAAGACTCCAGAGCTCCGTCGATCAAAACTCCAATGCTACCCAGAATGATAGAGACTTGAGCTCAATGCTTCTTAACCAGTTGACTTCCAGCGGTGGCTCGAGTTCGAACAAGTTTGCTATGCTATCGACGCTTATGTCCGGTAACCAGGGCGGTGTCCAAAACGCCGACCGTGGAAGAAAGCATAGATTCAGCCATTTGATTTCTGCATTGACCCACTCTGGTGTCAAACCACAGCAGGTGCAGCAGTCCGGAGGCTTTAACTTGGGTAGTTTGTTGGGCGGATCTGCAGGCGGCTTTGCTGGATCGGTTTTAGGAAACAGCTTCAATCAAGGTGGTTATGGTCAGAGCAATTACGGTCAGGGAAATTACGGCCAAAACAATTACGGCCAGAACAGTTACGGTGGCCGTCCACCTTCGCATCAGAAGCCACATAAGCACCACGGAGGCCAAGGTGGTGACTTTGGCGGAATGGGTGGAAACCAAGGACTCTTTGGAGGTATGAGTGGAGGTCAAAGTGGATTTGGCGGTATGGGAGGTGGTATGGGAGGAGGCCATGGAGGATTTGGCGGTATGGGAGGTGGTATGGGAGGAGGCCATGGAGGATTTGGCGGTATGGGAGGTGGTATGGGAGGAGGCCATGGAGGATTTGGCGGTATGGGAGGTGGTATGGGAGGTGGTATGGGAGGTGGTATGGGAGGTGGTATGGGAGGTGGCATGGGCGGTCCAGGCGGTCCAGGCGGTTTTAGAGGGGCAGGTAATGACGATTCTGGTGCCGAATATTCCGCACAAGGAAGATATGGCCAGAATCAAGAATACTACAGTCAGAATTACGATGGGTCCAACCAAAGCCACGAAAGATTCGATCAAAATGAAGGATACCAGAATCAAGGAAACCAAGGATACCAGAGCCAAGGAAACCAAGAATACCAGAATCAAGGAAACCAGGGATATGAGAACCAATCTCAGAACTCTCAAGGAGGTGGTTTTGACAGTCTGATTAGTGGATTGCTAAGCGGTAACAGTGGCAGCCAAGGTGGCCAGGGCGGATTGCTGTCGATGGCTTCTTCGTTAATGTCCTCTGGCAACCAGCAGGGAGGAAATAGTGGGTCCGCTTCTGCGATGATGAACATGGCTAGCTCATTCTTCAAGAACCGCAACTAGCAGGGTCTTTTGTAACTACAGTGCTTAAAATTGATATTTTTCCTCTATGTTGAGTTTTAAATAGCGATGATTGGTAAAAAGGGATAATGTAGTGGGCTGAAAACATCAAGAATATACAAATAGTAATACAAAAGGATAGAGCAGAAGTATTCAACGAGGAGGATTACCGATAATCCAAAGTAGTATACACTACCGGCATAAAGGTATGTCACCTAATACAATAATGCACGAAATTATTGTTGTTAACTAACTGGATAGCGTTAACAGCATTTCACAGGCAAACTGTAATGTATTCAAATGACTTCACCTAGGAGAGGTTCTACCAAACCAGACTATGAGCTACTTCCTGAGCCTCTTGTTTTGAAGTTTTTGCGGTGGAAGGCCTATGGCACGTTTTGCGGCCATCCTAGGATTAGTGAATCGATTTTCTTTGTCTTCATCATGAGCACCTATGAGTGCCTTTTTGATCGGGGTAGATTTATGATGGTTTATAAAGCTGGTCTTGTGCATTTGTGATTGATAACTGGTGTCATACTTGAGATTATTCTGCATCGACGGGTCTTTTAGAATAGCCTCTGCACTCTTGGCCGCAACAAATGTCACAGTAGCTGGAATAGATGTCTGTGTAGATGTTGCTGGGGAAGAATTGCGAGGAGTCTCATTTTTCTGGTATTCTTGGTGGTCTTTCTGCGATGGGCGTGGTTCGCTTTGAGGTGACTGGTGGCGTGTTTCATTCTTTTTGGACTCTTCCACGATCTGATCAATCTCCGCTGGATCGAAGTCGGGCTCCGAATCGGAGATTTGGTTCTTGTTGCTGAGCTCCTCCGGCCAGTCGTCACTGAAAATAAACGAATCATTTTGGTCCTCTTCTTCTTCTGGTTCTTCTTTCTGCAGTGGCTCATTTGGCCCTGCTTTCACCCTGGAGTCCGACTCCCTTTTGATTAGAATGTGTGACCGTCTCATGAGGTTTGTCTCGTCAAAATGGGCAGGCTCCTGGGCAACTTTGGTGATCTTCACAAGGAAGTCTTTGTCGTAAAGGCAGTTTCCTAGAGCATTTCCAAATTGTCGGAGAGCTCTTTTCATACCATCCGTCACAGCCTCCTTCTTACACTTGTCGAAGGCTGCGTTCTTCGACCTGCAGTTATCGATCGATCCGTATCCGATATCTTCGTGGTATGTTCCATCCTTTAGAGAAACCCTGACTATGGCCGAAAGTCCCATACTAACGGCGCCATTGCGTTCGTCGATATAGTCGACCTGAAAGTTCCGGAGTTCCGTATTCCAGCCATTGAACCCAAATATTTGGTTGGCAAGGTTAATGGCCTTCCAGCCCTCTAAATACTGTATATTATTATATCCCGGTCCTTTACGCTTACTTATGAATTCGGGTCCTAGCTGCTTGTCTAAAGCCTTTTTGATCCTGCTGCGTTCCTCTACCGAATATCCCGCAGTCAACTTTGGACTTCTTGAGCCCTCCTTCTTCGGCGGATACATGTCTATTTGAAAAGAGCACAAGTAAGGATAAACGCTAAAATTGGATTGCCTCTGTATGAAAGAAATAAATCGGCACGCGACGCGCAACATGGATTTTAGAAGCGAATAAATACAGAGACCAGTTGAAAAGTAGGGACGGAAATGAAGAGTCGCTCAGATGACTCGGTGTCACGGTATTTCGGAAAGTAGAAGTAAAGAAGTAAAGAAGTATAAGCATATGCTTTTACGTATTATTGACTAATGGACGCAAGAAAGGTGGAGATGCAAACTTGCGGTTCAGCAGCTGCTACCAAACGGCTCACAACCGGTGAAGTGAAATCAGCCTGCTTGAAGATCACTTGTGCAAGAAATGCACCACTATGCCCAAACAACTGCATAATTGCTTGTCTGTTTGTCTTATGGCGCTTTAATGTAGATTTTTGTTTTGCTTCCTTTCTTAATACTATGCAAGTAATTGCAAAGCAACCTTTCTTACCAGTGAGTGCTTGTGGCTAGAAGCAGTTGCTGCGCCACAACGAAGGGGTATGTACTTCCTGATCCAAAACTCCGGGTACCTTCAAACCTTTGGAGCATGCTAAGCTGATGTACATTATCAAAGTCACATAAATAAGCATATGATTAGTAGCTTGATCTGGTAGCACATTCAACAGCATCAATAATTTGTTGTGGCGCATCTCTCAATCCTGGGAATCGGTAGCACCTGTAGTTTCTGCGGCCTGCAAGAAAATACCAAATTCAATCCGCTATTATTGGATTGCCTACTTGATTACCTCAATTGTACATTAATTGTACATTGACTGCGGAGCAAAGCGGTCTTGGAAAAAGCATTCTGCATGGTTCATACTCCACAGCGCTACAAAGACAGCAACCAAGTAATATCTCAATACGCCAGTACTGGCATGCCGAAAAGCCACAATACCCCCATCAGATACCTCTGTCTTCAATATACCTGTTTATTGCAGAAGTCTTTTTGCTTCTGTCTACTGTTTCTGTTCCACGATAATAGAGAGTCATGGACGCATTGGAGCATCTTCATCATCGTTTCCAAGGCGCGGTAGTTCTTCTTCTTCTTCTTCTCCTTCTTTTCTAATGCTTCTTCTTTCTCTTTTTGCACTGCCTCGCAAAAAAGTTTCACATCGATCAACATTTTACCACTCATATTTATAAACAAACCCACGCCATATCGACGTATTGCTTGTGGAATACAATGAACAGAATCGACAATGAACGAAATAATCATTTAAGATTTCCGTTGCATCCTAGGCTACACCCAACAGGCAAATCAATCCCGGCTGCAGCAGGTGCAAGTTCAAAATCAAAAAACACAAAGCAGCTCACTTACTCCGGATACTTCGACCAGGTGTTTCACAAGAGAATGTTGTTCTTCATTCGGCTCTCTTCTGTGTTTGCTTTTGTCTTTGCATATGTATTGGGGCTTCCTTTTGGTGGTCGTCTAATCTTCTTGCCGGTCAAGTTCATCCTGGTATGGCTGGGACTTCTCCTGCTAAAATCGGCTAGAGACCTTACCTTGTCGTTTCAGTCTCCAAATTCAATCTCTACACTACAGCATGTCATCACAACCTTATTTTCATCCAGATTCTTTTCTCTCTGCACGGGATACGTCATCTGCAACTTCCTTATATTCTCCATCATCTATTTCCAGTCCGGCTCTTGCTTGAACTATTACACCGAGCCGGCAGTTAGATCCATAAAGCCTCTTCTAAATGAGAACTTCACGTACTTCTGGTTCTTCTCTGGCTTTACTGCTGCTCTTTACAGCGCTCAGTTCTTGGTGTTCGAGAAGAACCGTCTTGGATTCGTCATCGGCTCCTACAGAAATGACCCCATTCAGCAGATAAAAGGCATCAACTGGCTCTCCATCCTCAAAGAGTCTACCGCAATAAGTATTACCGATGCCATTCTGGCGTTATTGGTATACTATATGATCCGAAAGTCACTCTTCGTCACTCTTTTGCGCCCACTAGCCGATGCCCTGGAGATCAGTAGCACAATTCCATCCAGATCCAACATCTCATACACCGTATATTTTAGCTTGTCGTTGTTTGCCTTCATTCTGATTGTTGTATATGAGCTCACCAATAAAATCTACGATGCATATGCTATGACCGGTTGCTTGGTAATCAAAAAGCCGATCAGCGCCTGCTCAAACAATGAGTTCAAGACATTGATGTCCGGAGTTACTGATAGAAAGCATCCATTCGCCAGGGTCACCGCTTTCCAGGAGTTGGTTTTCCGTTCAAAATCCAAAGATTTAAAGCAGCGCCAGATCTTTTACGACGATTGGAACTGGACGTATCTCTTGGATCAGCTAGCCAGAGTAATTACTGATACGTGCAGAGCAACTCGCTATGGCTTGTCTAAACGGAAAAGCACAGATAAAAAGTTTTTGGAGGAGGCCGGTGGACAGCGGGAGTTGTTTGGTAAGGCAATTTATCCAGACGTAAACTCAAATTTTCTAAGTTCGGAAGATCTTCTAAAGGTAAAACGAGCTGAGAGGTTCGCCAAGAGTCAAATACGTCCTGAGGACTTGTTTTTGAAGCCTGCATCGTCTCCTGTGGCTAAACAGAAACACGAAAAGCCCTTTTTGAAGGTTACCATAAACAAATTGGAAACTTTGATTCTTAATGAAACGTCAAAAGTTGTGGGGAAAATACAGACCACTCTTATAGACTACTTGAAAACCAAGGAAGGAAGGGTTTCGGACTATCTCACAAAACTTCTTAGATGCAATTTCATTGAGTCACTATTAGCCAGGTCATACCGTCTCGAAGCAAACAGAAGAATTAAAAGCAAAATCATAGTGGGAAACACAATAATTGCAATGTCTGAGGTATTATTAAGAGCCAAAAGTGAGGACAGGAGAAATAAGGTGGTAAATACCTTGACAGAAGTATTAACTTTACTAACAAAACTTCACAAGAGTACTGCCGAGTTTTTAAACAATCCACCAATGAAACTCAGTGGTAAATTCTCCAAGCAACATACAGACATGACTGCAATCAATGATCTGACTTTGGCATATTTTGCCAAGCTTACAAATTTCTACAGCTCGACGCTCAACGACTTAGATCTTCCAACAGACACTTTGAGGTTGGCCAAATGGTGTGCCGATGTGGATGGCATGGAAGAACGGACATCTATAATGTAATATATATATATAGATATTTTAAATGAAATATCGCTTTATTAGGATGAATATAATTACATAGAATCGCTCATTTGTCGTCGTCTTTTTTGTTCGTCTTTGGAAGAGTATCTAGCAAGACTGGCTTTAAAACGTTATCATCGAAATCGGTGAACCACTTGGCGTGCTCATCCAAGCTGAGCAAATTGAGAACACTTGGTGAAGGTTCAGGTCCTTGTTGTGCAGGGGGTTGTGACGTGCCCATGTGCTGAATGCTATTTCGTGTGGGAAAGGTGGCCAAGCTGGGGGCCACTGGCGGAAGCTCTACTTCAGCTGGTGGCTCCATATCTTTCAAGAGATCATCTTGGGAACCTCCAACAGATCTAATGTTCATGCTATCTGAATAATGCGAAGACAACGAATCCCTAGAATAGGTGTTGGTAGCGTTTCTGTAACTTGACCCTCCTGGAGCCTCGATGTCAAATTCATCATCGCTATCTTCACCATAGTCACATCCGGTCTTGATGTTCAAAATCTCTAGCATACCGGCCGTGGTACCTCCAAATAAGATGACAGTAAGCACGACAACAACTAACACTGTGGCCAATAAAGCATATTTTGACTCTCCTTGAAGGCCCATTGCCAAGGCTACACCAACAGCACCCCTTAAGCCGGCCCAAAATTGCATCATTTGGTAGTTATAAGGAATTTCGTCTTGAATTGCTGCCTGAGAAATTCCCTTGGATGCTTTTTGCTTCCGGGAGAACCAGTTGATGCAATTACTTAAAGGAAACACAGCGGCCCATCTAGCAACACAAATACAGGCAAATGTGACTATAATTAGCAATGGCTTAAAGATTAACTCGACTTCGGTAAACAATGATAAGCCGAGATAGATAAAGATGAAGTTTTCGGATAGTTGTGCCAATAACTGGAAGACGTATTTGGTTGCAATCTGAGTCCTTCTGGACATATTGTAATAGGCGTAATGTTTCATTGTAATACCACAGAAAAGCAAAGAAACAATACCGGACATGTGACAGCCGTTGGAAAAGAAATAGGACTGGTAAGCAAGTAAAAGCACCAAACAGCTTTCAATCTGAGGATACCTCCGGATGTGTGAGTGCTTTAGAAGCAATGCAATCAAGACTCCTATGATCAAGCCAATTAAGGTACTGATGGTGAAGGTGATCAAGAAGAGAGTAATACCTTGGAAGAGACTGGATAGTTCAGCGTGCTGGCCGTGGAATTTTTCGCAGGTTTCGAACATAACAATACAGATAGCATCATTAAGCAAAGATTCGCCGAAGATAATTGTGTACAACTTAGGGTCGACTTTATAGGAGTTGAAAATGGAGAGAATGGTAACTGGATCAGTGGCAGACAACGTGGCACCAACGGCCATAGCATCGACAAGAGAGATGTTGATGCTCTCGAAGCCAATCTTGGTGTAGACGTAGAGAATAATACCAACAACGATGGCACTGATGAAGGTTCCTGGAATCGCAAACGTCAAGATGGAACCTATATTTCGGAAAAAGTTGGCTTGCTGCAACTCGTATCCGGAGTTCAAAATGATTGGCGGCAACAAAATGTTGAAGAAATAGTTGGAATTGAACTTGACGGAATCCTGGATGTAATGGCCGGGGCTGATCCGAATGATTAAGCCCACCACCATACCATAGAAGATTGACAAGACAGTTTCATGAATGGCTTTGATTCGTCTTTGCTGGAGATAGTACGACGACCAGAGAGCCAAGCAAAGCAAAAGCAGCACTATGAAGAGCGCCCACGACGAGAATATTTCCTCCGCCACCGGATTCGCATCATCTCCAGGATCGTCAGGAGTCGTCATGTCTGGAGGACTATCGTCTATGGGATCTTCATCGATAGGGTCCAGGTTATCGTCGTCGTCTGCCAACGCTTTCTGTGAAAATAACAACGATAGCACCAATCGCAGTATCCACCTTTTTCCTAGAATGGTTGTAGCATCCAGTAGAAGGCTTGCAATCATGATGTAGGAGAAAATGTTTGCGGAAAAAGCAAAGAAAAAAGGAAAAAGAAAAAAAGGAAAAAGAAAGGGAAAGGGAAAAAGAAGTTCGACAAAACTGCAAGTGAAATAAGTAGAGGAGCACAGCGATTAGCTCGCACAGTAACACAGCAGGATAGACGCGACTGTCAAAGAGAAAGAGACGGAGACGGACGACTAGTGATAACGCCGCGAAACGCAGGAGAGCGAGCGTTTTATAAGGGAAAAATTTCAAGACAGCCAGCGACTCGAGCGGCAACAAACCCGCCAAACCCGCCAGACGAGCGGATAAATGCACTGTCAATCCTGGCTACTACTTCCTATTATTCGGAAGCATTTTGCATTGCAATTCTACATACTACACTATCTACATGCCTGCCTGTCAGGCTTGGCTATCTGCGTCGATGCTGCTGTCTGTCTCCATGCTTCCCTTGGTCATAGCGAGCGAGGCCTGCTTACATAAGCCAAAAAGTTTGCGCGACTTTTCAACCGAACTTTTTTTTTTTTTTTTTCATTTTTTTTTTCCGTTTCCATTTCCATTTCTATTTCCATTGTGGTTCCCAGTGTTACATAGTACACGAGACTTTTAACAGCGAGCAACACCATTACGATGCCAGGACGCCCAATTGTGATCTCAGGACCTTCCGGAACCGGAAAGTCGACTCTTTTGAAGAAGCTTTTCGCCGAGTTCCCCGACAAGTTCGGCTTCTCGGTGTCCAACACCACTAGAAAGCCTAGACCCGGTGAGAAAGACGGTGTGGACTACCACTTCGTCAGCGTAGACCAGTTCCAGAAGCTCATCAAGGAAAACGCCTTCATCGAATGGGCACAGTTTTCGGGAAACTACTACGGCACGACAATTGCTGCTGTCAAGCACGTTGCAGACGAGCTCAAGAGAACTTGCATTCTTGACATCGATATGCAGGGAGTTAAGTCGGTCAAGAAGACAGACTTGAACGCCAGGTTTGTGTTCATCTCTCCACCATCAATAGAAGAGTTAAGGAAGAGACTAGAGGGCAGGGGCACTGAGACTCCAGACAGTCTCAAGAAGAGATTGGAAGCCGCAAGCAGAGAGATAGAATTTGCTAACTCCGGAGCTCACGATAAGATCATTGTGAACCAGGACCTTGAAAAGGCCTACGAGGAGTTAAAGAGCTTCATCTTTGCTGATGACATATAGACCGTTGCTGGGGCACACCTGTAGAGGAGTGGAGTGCCGGCAGGTGTCTAGATATTTGGGTAGAATGACAGACGTGTAACACGTCAGGGACAATATTAAGAAGTTAACTGCAATTTTAGGAAACGCAAGTGGCTATAACTGACGTAGAAGCGTGCATGTAGTGTTATGACTGTGAATTATGAAAAGTGCACTGAACCGTTCGTTTTCCGGGGTTCCGGTCAGTTCAAATGCCTCAAATCTAGTGCCTTCATTTTGGCCAAAATTTCGTCCAACCGGTCGTCGATTTTTTCCATCTCGTAGTCCTCCACGGACTGTGCATCTATCGACAGTCTATTATCGTGCAACTTGTTGAAGATATCGTTATATAGCTTGATCTGCACCCTGATAAAGCTCTCGAAGCTGGGATCGAGTAGCGAGAATCGAAGAGAGATGTACTTCTCGATCTCTCCCTTCAATCTCCCGTTAATGTCGTTGTACACTGAGTCGGCCTCACTGAGTTCCTCCTTCAATTTCTCGAGCTTCTCCATCTGCTTGACTAGGTTCGGACTCTCATCGTCCGCATTTACATTCAGTGCATCGTACTCGCTCTGCACCTTGCTCACCTTGTACTTAAGAACTTCGTAGTCGAACTTCTTGCGGCCTCTCTTCTTGATGAGTCGGGCAATTTCTTGGTTGTACGACTTGAGTCCTTCCACCGGGTCCAAAACAGTAAATTGAAGTGGTTCAATCAACTCGGGAAGTACTATCGACCGTATCTCTTCCAGCAGCGTTAAGTATTCCAAGGAGATGCCGTCCCTGAGGTTAATTTTATTCCCGGCAGTAGAGCTGGCGTCCTTCGGGCTCTTGTCAGCTTTCAAGTCGAAGCTGTAGTCGCCATAGAACGAGTCCAACGTCTTTACTATATCCACATGCACATCTACCAACTCTTTGAACTTCTTGAGGTAGCCCGACAACTGGTCGTCTAGCTGCTTAGTAAGATGATCGAATTTCTCAAACGCTTCCTCTTTCTCGTCGAATTCCGGGTCTGCCGCCTCCTCCTCCGATTTCCCGGCTTTTAGAATCACATGGGCTCCAACTCTGTTGACAGCCTTTTTGAATCCTGACCATGCCATCCTGTTTAACAATCAGTTTACTTAAGAAAGCAACTGTGCTGTGCCAAAAAAAAATGTCACTTATTTTTTTCGATATTAAATATAATGGACATCGGTTTCGCGCCTGTCTCAGGATTGTGGGACAAAACTATGTGAGCAGATAGGAATCGGCGCTAAAGATGCGATGGAGGCAGAGAGGCAATGGATGCAGTGAGGCAGTGGAGGGAGTGAGGCGGTGACGGATAGCGGTGGGTATAATTGAGATGTTTTCCTAAAGAGTAGATCAGTTTGCCCTAAAGAAGGACCGTCAGAACAGGTCTTCTTTTTTTTGTTGTTCTCAAAGTATGTAGGTGGCCATGTAAGTTGATTGGCGCTCGCTAGTTGGATCTCTTGGCCCTGGTGGGATGCGAAAAGCGAGCGAAAAGAGCGTGGGAAATTTTTGTTTCTCTGTGTGCGAAATTTAAATTTAATTCTCATGTGACCTGGGCTGAGCTTGAGCTAAACTTAGTCTAGTAAAAAATGTAGGGGGGATAGAATCACAGTGACAACATTGAGGTAAATAATGAGATTCTTGAACAAACAAAAAGTACTGGTGCTGTATGCTGGAAGTGTAGCGGCGCTTCTGAGACTCCGAGTCCCAGTTGGAACTATGCGTCGATCTGACGACGACCTGCTGATACCTGTGCTGCCACTTGTCTAATCTTTTTTTTTTTTTTTTTTTTTGGCATTTATGGCCCAAGCACCCTGACGGCATGCATTTGTGCTATTGTTATTCTTCTGCATTGAAGTAGCTTGTTTAAGAGGCTTAGAGAACTCCATTTATGGTGTGCAGCCATCGGTAAGCAGAGGCCAGAGACGTAGACGTGCACATAAGTTTGCTTCCTGGCTTTCCGTCACTGCATGCAGGTTACACAGTAGGATTACAGCCATATTTCATTGCACGGTGAAAAAGTGGTACACTTGGTAGAGTATATTTCCCCTTTAAAATGAAGATTTGACGCTTAATGCTCAGTGTAAGGTGATCTTTTGTGGTAGATAGCAGATCCGTCTCCCAGGTTCTACCTACCTGCACTTTTCCTCCGATACATAGCGGCTTATGCTGAGAATACAGCTGTCTACTTCTATCTAGGAACTTAGGTGGTGCGTTACTGTACAGTTTGGGAGGCCATTTTCCAGAAAAGCAATGCGTCTGGAGGAGTGCAGTTCAGCGCTTACTCCCAGACCATGTCGTTTTTCTGACGAAAAGTTACAGCTGTCAAGTCAGAACTGTTCAGCCGGGTTTCAGGCCACCTAAACTCCATATCAGGCTCAAATTCTAGACTACATTTCACCTTGGTAAGCAGGCAACAATTCGCCTGCCTCTAGCTTACTTAGCAATTTTACAGCATTTGCTACCACTATGGCTGGCGTTCCTTGATGTCCATGCTCGCCAGCTTCCGGTTCCTGTCGGCATCCGGTGGCTACTCCGAACTACCCTCCTTTGGGAAGCTCACATTCCGGATTCAGCTTAAGGCCCTTGCATCTTATTCATCCCCACAACGGTTTCTTCGTAGGTTTTCGGAATCACTACGGCATGATAGCAAATCACCTTCTCCAGTTGGGTGTGCTGTGGCTTCCGTTCCGTCTGCTACCGGGATGCGACTACCGCTGGTGGAATCTTCACCGCAGCCATCGAACAATCTTCTCCGCAGCACTGCCGGTGAAGATGCGGGGCTGCGGGGTAGCGGTAGAACATGTTTCTGCGAAGCGTGAGAAGTAGAGATCGTGCTGTGACCGTAGCACAGCAGAGTGCGTATCAGGATGGAGTGAACTCAGCACTGGGTCAACTACCATGTATTATTGTATTCATCAAAACCTCCATTGCTCCTACAAGTCGTTTAAGGGACAATTGTGTTGTGTCCATGGTGCAACTGGCCTGTCTACTCTCCGTCCTGATTGTCCGGTGTGGACTACACAGCACTGATTCCGAGCACCCTGCATGGGCTACGAGGTATGCGTGTGTGTGTGTGTGTGTGGTAGGTGAGACCGCACCGTGCGGAATCCATGTTGTGCACATCCCGCACCACACACCTACCCCACTCTTGCCCCGCATACCGCGCAGCAAATCCGCCAGTAACACGGAGCTGCCAAGCTCACACCTTCATGGGTTACAGAATCTAGCAGAAGCTCTGAAACGGCAAAATTCAGCATCAAAAGCAAGCTGTGAGTGTTTGCTGCTGGAGATTTGATCTAGCGGATTCTACTCGAACGCCTAAAGGTTCTAAGATTCCTCAGCATTCCTTCCTTTCAGCCCTTTCAGCCTCCCTGCGCTTCAAAACTGTCCGCCTAGTGGCCACTATATTGCTGAGCCGTTTACTTCATGTCAGCCGCACACCAAGCCAAGATTTGATTCTCCGTGTTCCGTGTTCCTTCCGAGGTATTTCACTGGTGCTGCCCGATAGGTGCATTTCGAGATACTACCGCGGTCATGAACTTAAAGCTCTATTGCTGTGAGATTCAGCTTGTGGTGGTAATTATATAAATTTGAAGGTTTTCCCCGATTTGGTCTCCTGGCTTCATGAGTTGTAGCACTCGCTGTTTTTTGTACCCAACTGAATATAATCAAGTCATCACCCAACTTCTTCACTTCATCCACCTGAATTACATTGTGGCTTCCTGAACTCAATTTCCTGCTAGTCCAAAATCAAAACTTTGCCTGCGCTTTATTGCAGCTCATTTTTCTGCCCTAAGGGTCAAAGCCGCATCTCGCCTCAACTGCCTGGTTACTCGCTCGCTTAGCTCTAACCACTTATTGCATCCTGCAGTCTCATCTCATCGAACTCGTTCCACTGCCTTGATTCCTTCGGCCAAGATATATCTTAGTATATCCGGTCTCTTTTCTAGTCTTCAGTCTCTCGGCCTTCAGCTTCCAGCCGACTAATCGCATATCCTGCATTGTTAATCGTTCGATCTACGACAAACATTTCGCTTGTTGCTTCCCAGTGTAACCCACAATTTTCTCCCATGATTTCCATATCCACTCGAGAGGTCACCAAGCTTCCAAAATCACAGATTCCCGTCTCCGATGTAAAGAAGCGCCGGTCCAAGAAGTCCAAAAGACAGACACCTCCAGAAAAACGGCGTGTCCGTACTGGCTGCCTAACATGCAGAAGCAAGCACAAAAAATGTGATGAGCACAAGCCTATCTGTGACTTTTGTCGTCAAAAGGGCTATGAATGCATCTGGCAAGGCTCCAAGAAGGTCGACTATGTCAGCAGCGCTCTCAAGGACTTTTTATCCCTCCATAACTCTGCCAAGGATCTAGTGGAGACCCTGGACACCCCCATCAACGATATCACGGGAAACTTGTGGCCTTCTACTCTTCCAATGATGACGCTTACGCAATACCCGCTGACTACCTCTTATATTGAAAGTACCAATTCTTCGCAAAGCATCACCGCACCTACCTCAAACTATTCTGAGACAGTTCATTTCTACACCCTTCCCAAGACACTTTCGAACCTCATGGTTGTGTTCATTTCAATGCATGACAGCGCCGACATCTTCTCCAAACTCCCAAACAACGAATGCACCTTTGAGTTGTTTGCAGACAAGTCCCTGACGTCCGAACCTTCTTTCAAAGAGAATGAAGTGAGCTACATCTTCAGCCACTTCAAAACTGAGACTTCCGCCATTCTCTGTCCAGGGGAAGACGGAGCTAGAATCTTCTCTGAAAATATTCTTGCTATGTCGGAGAATTTTTCGCCTCTTAAGTTTTCCATTTTGGCATTGACATCCAGGATATTGGAGCAGGAAAACTCCAAGTTTAATGGAGAGCACACCTTGGATTTCTACAATTACTCCCTGCGTGAATTCTCCAGCGCCATGAAGAAGGAGAAGGTAGATAATGTTGCCTGTGTCATGGCTACCGTAGTTATTCTAGGGTATTTCGAGATTCTGAGCACCAAGCCAGACGAATGGCAGACTAGGCTAGCATACTTTCTTCCATTCATGGAGTGTTTAGGCCTTGACCTCAATGACCCTATTATCTCAACAATATATTGGAGCTACATTCCTTTGGAGATAGTTTCGAATCGTATCAACAAGTGTGAAGCGCTTATCAACTCAAGATTGAAAGGATTCTGCGGGCAAAAGACTTCTTATCAACAGATGTTAGAATTGGTAGGAAAAATTGATGGAAACCATTTTAACTACGAGGATCAAGCTTGGATTTCTGTTTGGAACCAAATAATCCAGTGGAAGTCTGCCATTCCTCAGCATTTTCACTCCTACTCCCAGTTCGATCTCTGCTCTAGTGAGTTCTTTCTAAATTCGGAGGCGATGATCTCCACCCAACTTTACCACCTTACCTCCCTCACCATGCTAGAACATAAGCCTGCTGATGTTCATTTGTTTAGAACTGAGTCAGATGACTTTGACTGCATTCACGTCGGAACGTCTGGTAAGTGCCTTTCGGATCCTGAGATTCGTCATCTTATCAATTGGCACGTCAGTAGGATTGTCCAGACAAACTCCTTCAATCTGGGATGGAAGAATAATGTGAATCTTGGATCTCTGATATTCAGTTTCTACTGTCTGTACAAATTGCTTGGAAAGAGTGCAGGGGACCAGAAAGATATGATTCTTGATTGCTTGTCTCGAATCAGTGGTTGGTCTGGATTATCAATCACAAAATGGCTCTCTCAAAAGTTCACTGAAGTCTAGGGTAAAAGTGGTTTATAGAAATAACAGTCTGCTATTTAAGTTGGATAAAATATCGATAGAAATTGTGTAGCAAAGGATGTACCCAGTGAAACCAAGTTGCCCCTGCATACCAGTACGGCTCAATAGTGGTTAATGGCCTCTAGCAGCATCCGATGGATTCCGGTAGCTTCTGCTGAGATTGCTGGTTATATATAGTATATCAGTTTCATTTAAAAATCATAGACCGGATCCCAGATTCCGAGGAGTTTTCCTGCCACCTTGCCGGTTAAGGCTTGACTGAGAGCCACAGCTGCAGAGCTGCAGGTTATAATAGAGGGTGATAATTAGACCCAAAACCACCAGTCCCGTCAGCTGTAGAAAATGAATTTTCGGCGGCTACTGATGTTTGTTTTGGGGGCATTTCTGCATTGCTGTATGGTCTGTATGATTTTTACGATGAAACCAGCTTGCAACGACCAGCTACACGCAAGCGCTACCGGGTCTCGGATTTCGGGCATTAATCAACCAACGTCATAGCCTACATCTGGTGCCAAACTCCAGCAGCTCTTGTACAATACAATTGGCATTTGGCACTCTGTCAGTAACTGTGTCGATGCTGTTAAACCGTCTTAAACCTCAGGCGGGTCTCCACATGCATCTAGGGGCCTCCACATGTTTCTGCCCTCCGCTGCTAGGCCGCTCTCTAACCTGGTGGAAATTTTTCACTTTCTTCTTCGGCGCTTAAACTAAGCAACTAAAGCCAGCTCAGCATTCAGTCACGCCCACGCTTTCGGGTTATGAATGAAGCTCACCCTAGCCTCCAGCAGTCTGGTATATGTGACTGGTTGCATCGTTCACCTTCAGCTTTATCGTCGATCACCAGCCCTCCAACTTCGTCGTCATGGTTTATCGTATCGGCATGCTGTCTCTCATCTACCGTCTTCACCCCCCCGTGTATCTTCGCTTCCCACAGAAGAGTCTACACCGGGCACGCTTCCCGCATTTTTGTGGTGAACCCTGACAATCTCACTGTGTCTCTGTCCGTTGTTTACTGCATCTTCTTTCTCTCTGTCAATTGCAGCTAACGTACACCATGAAACGCCCTAATGGCTACAGCGGTGTCCTGCTTATAGATGGCGGAGACCGTAAAAAGCCGCCGCTCAAGCTGTCGGGAGATCAGAAGTCTCTTCTTAAGTCGGTTTCTCATATCATCGGCGACAGATCCGTGGCAAAGGCCAGCCAACGGTTGTTGAGCTCATTGATCCTGCTGCTTGACCTGACGACGTCGTCGACAGCCAACGTCAACATCCTCTATAGAACCTACCGGTTTTGGCAGCTCTCGGCCAATGGTTGTCTTATCACCACCAGAGGCCTGTACAAGCAGCGATATCCCTCCATGCCGTCAAGCACGATCTCACTGGTCGGAATGGACAACTGGAAGAATGTCATGTGCTACATGGACGCTCTCCTTGTGTCGATGTTCTTCTCCTCCGACTCGTTCGACTTCTTGCTCGATTCTGTTGAGGACGACAAGCTGTCTGAATCTCTCCGGCGCCAGGTCAGCGAGTTGAAGATCGTGCTGCGCTTCATCGTCAACCTGATCCGGAGCGGCAACTTTGTCTCTGTGTCCATCATGGAGCAGCTATGCATAGCGTTGGACAACTTGGGCTGTGACATGGCGTTGAGCCACAAGCAGCAGGACGCACTCCAGCTCTTTGAGTTCCTAGCCGAGTCGCTTTCGCTGCCTTTGCTCACCATCAAGTTGGACATCATTCACTCTGGAAAGTTGAATCTGAATGACGACATGCGTTTGATCCAAGAACGAACCTTGCTTATATCGGTTCCCACTGCCGACTCTTCCACCCCGGTAAGCTTGGAGGACTGCCTTAACACTTACTTCAACAACAGCATCACCGTTAGACGGCACCTTGAACGGCGGCGCACCATCTCCAACTTCAAGAATTCCCTAGCGGCCGCAACTACCAGGTCTTCTGAGTCTATCTCCAGTGACTCCGATGAGATTGACACCTATGAGAAAATGGGAATTGTCCGCCCCTACTCACCCCAAAAGTCTGAACCGCTCACGATATCAACGTCGTTGAAATCCGATGACCGTCCCGATTCTGATTCTGTGAATGATCTTGCAAGTGCTTTGAGCAGTTCGACACTAAGCGCCGTCGACAGCTGCACAGAAATGCTCCCATCTGCCGGTTCAATTAACAAAGTGTCCGACCGCATGGAGGCTTCTAGGACTCGTTCATCCACAATCGTCAGTGTTTTAAACAATGTTCAAGTTGCCAACCCTTCAAAACTCACACGGCGTTCATCTTCTATTTCCAATACTGAAGTTAGCCTTCCTGCCTGGATGTTCCTACAATTACTACCATATTATACAGACCCTGGAACGCAGTTGAAGGTCGAAAACCATGAAGAACACTATAGAAGAAGATCTATCAGAAGTCGCACAATAGACTCTCTGCAGCCTGCAGCAGATCTATCCGAAATTTCCAAGTTCGAGGAACGGTTCGGGTCCCGGAGACCTGTCATTCCAATCTGTCTCAAGCGCTATATTTGGGACAAAAACGGTCATTCGCATAAAATTAAAAGAAAAGTGGTTATTCCTGAAATCATGAAATATCCTTACTTTGTTGCTGAGGACAGAACCAAACCAGGCTATGTCGATTTCAAAAGAACGAAGGACAACAAGGCTCCTTGCGGCTCTTTCATGCTAGTTTTGGAGAGCTGTCTTTGCCACCGTGGAAACAATGTAAACTCTGGTCATTACATCTCGCTTACCAGAAGAAAGCCTTTTAGCCAGTCTGAAATATACGATCCAAAGGCGAAAAACTGGTTGCTTTTCAACGATATGCTGGCTCGAGAGAAGAAGGCCACACCTGTGTCTTTTGAAGATGCCATGAATTTGGAAGATCCCTATTTGCTCTTCTACAAGATTGTTGATATTAGTGCTCATGCTGCCGAACAAAGTACGCTCAGTGGTGACGATCTGAGTACCATTAATATCAATGATGGCTGCAAGGATACTTTTTGGAATCCATCATACAGTGAGTCTAGTTCGCCTTATCTTACTTCTGGCTCCCGGAAACATTCTGTTGTATCTCAAATGTCGAGTCTATCGCTCAAGGCTGATTCTCCCGCTAATGAGGCTGACGGACATTCTCCCCAAATTGAAGTTCAGTCAAACGAAGACTCCGGACCCAAGGCAAATAATGTCAGTACTCCTTCGCTTGTTGTTAAGCGAAGTAAACACCTCGGTCATCTCGGCCTTGGTAGAAGTATTTCACATTCTAAGTCGAAGGAAACTATGCGTAACTCTTCGAAACCCACTTTGGATGATGCATCTCCAAATGACTCATACTACTTAGATGTTCAGGATCTCTACTACTGGTACGATAAGAATAAGGATGGTAGCTTTCGTTTACCGTCCGACTTCAAACGTAAGCCTTCCATATTGGATTTGAATGCGATGGATAACGGGGAAGGAGAATCGATAATTGATAAATTCAACTTTCTACAACCTTGGAAGAGGGGTTCGGTGGCCACTACTTTATCCTCACAGAGTTCGAGAAATCATCATCATAGTAACCTAGCAATGTCGAAGCCTCCAACATCAAGCAATGATGATAAAACCGATTCTGAAGCTACCGGGGCCCCTAATAGTGATACAGACCCTGCCTCCTCTTCAAGTTCCAGTACAAACAAGACTTCTGAAAAGGTCGATGACGGTGAATACGGTGTTGACACCGTGAATTCCGAGATCAATTTATCTCCCCCTGAATCATCCGGCATTATTCAGTTGTCGGACACGATTTCTCCCATGACTACCGTGATTTCGCCAACAAGGCGTATCGTTGACCCTTCTTTATCTCCTAAGGGCACTGGAATGAATACGGTTGACTCCCAAGGATGCGAGTCGAAAAACCCTTCTCTAACTTCTGAAACGGGCGGAACATTGAAGTTGACGACCAACACACTCTCTGCAAAGCCTGATGTCGATCTTTCGCCTGTTAATGCATCCAATAAATTGAAATCGATTAAGTCGGATGCCTCTTCCACTAAATCTTCGGGCAGAAAGCATGGTAAACTTAAGCGAATGTTGAAGAAAATGCTTTCACAAAACAGCTAGATGCTGTATTGCACATTTAGTACTACTTACTTTGATATCCTATGTTATAATCACGCATGTACAATTAAATTCACTTAATCTGTTAATATAAATTGAAGAAAAAGAATTACCAATTACTATATAATCAATTAACAAATTATCGAGAATTTCTCTATATATTGAGGTACAATGAATGTCAGCAATACTAATGGTTTTCTATTTTTTTTTTCTTTCCTGTAGCCTTCATTTTGGAGGATTTTGTGGCTTTTGAAGGTTTTTTCCACCCTTGTTCAGGAAGTCCATCTCTATTTCTTTTGTAAACTGATCCACAAAATCCAAACCCGGACTATTGTTCGAAGTGAACCAGGTGAACAATGTTTCCGAGGGGTTGGTATTGAGAAAATAATCATCAAATGACTGTTGATCGGCGCTTGCCTGTTCGGGAGTCTCAAATGATTGAGGTTGTTGAGACTGCCCGAGCCCAAGCGGACGTTGTTGTGGTTGTTGCTGCTGCTGTGGTTGCTGCTGCTGTCGTGGTAATGGCGAATCAGGACGTGGAAGAGGCCCCCGACAAGCAACGCCTTGCGAGCTCCCCATATTTACCAGGTTTGAAGAGATGTTGCCATTTAAGACATTGCGAGGCGGCACATCCAAAGGCACCGAAGAATCGGAAGCCTGCGTTGGTTGATACATGCGGTCAGGCGGAACTCTCATGTATCCACTTTGGCCGGCTGTTCTAGAATCAGCTCGTTCCTCTTCCTCCCTTATTTTAGTCTCATAATCGACCACAACTCTCTCCTTATGTTCCTTCATCTTATTCTTAAATTGGGAGCAAAGATACATCAAAATAGTTGAATATCTTGTGCACAAGTGCAATTCGTCTGGAGCTGCATCTCTAAGGCATATTGCTGTCCTTTGAAGTAATGTGACAATTTCTTCCACCGGAATAACTGACATCCGAAGAATTGTGGATTGATCAGCTCCTCCGACGGATCTTGCTTCTTCAGACAGAGGAGAGTCGGCTGTCAAAGTCAAATAGCACTTCACAATAAATGAGACAGACTTAATAATTCTTGTTACCCACCTAACCGGCATAAATTTAAGCAACCTTAACTTGCTAACACGCTTAGTTACGGCAAGTACTTCCTTTGCTGCTCTATAAGCTAGTTCAACATACCTTGAATATCTTACTAACTCGTCGAGCCTTAAATTTCTTCCCTTCTTTTTTTTTGACATATTTGCACTGACCGAAGTATCACCACTCAATGCTAAAGAATAAAGATACAGTTTGGTATAGTAGTAATCTAATATCAAGGATTCTCTTTCCACTTGAGCAGCCAATTCCCTTACCGATTTCTGGGAAAGCGAAAGCCAGTCAATTTGGTCCTGTGGAAGGCCATACATGCTTCCAAAGTTGATATTATGAAGATTTGAAGGCCGCAATAATCGGTGGTACTTCTTGTACCAGTTCTCAAGAATTGGAGACAAAATATCTAGAATAGCCAAGTTCTGATACTTGTTAGATGGACCAAGCTTGGGATTCTGGCTATAGACGGTTTCAAAGCAAAGGGAAAAAAATTGTAATAACTCAATTGTAGCTTTCTGGTAATTAGTAAGCTCAAATTTATTGTCATTGACATCGAATTCGCTCAATGTTTGGCTGAGCATAGATCGTTTGTTTAAGCCGATAGCAGCGTATGTCTCTGAAATATGAGTAGCCAAAAAGGTCAAGGGATGTTCATCTAGCAAAAAGCTAAGTCTCGTGGCCGTGCCAATAAGCATGAAGGACATTAGCTCCGAACGCTTCATAGCACTCAAACCAGCATACTCCTCGTTGGTATTCTGATCGTCTTCTGGAGAATTGGCGTAATCGCTCCATCTGAAGTGAATAGCCCTCGGATTCCACTCAGTGAACATTAGAAACGAAAGCAGAGTTCCAATACTACGAGAACTGGACTCTCCCCAGACAGTCATGCTGATCAGTCGTTGACAGTAGATCCAGAGTTGTTCGTGTATCTTGATATGCCTATCTGGATCAACTTTCTGTAGGTTCGGATTTGATTTGTCAAGATAGAAGAATGGATTATAGCGCACAGAAATCGTTAATATGGCGCACAACAACATTGGGTAACCTGGAAGAACGTCTGGGTCGTGAAGCTCCTGTGGGATGTATGGAAAGAATGGATGCATTGTTATAAAAAATAGCTTAATCAATTTTCTAGCCTCTGCTTCAGATAAAATTCCATCGGGTCCAATATACTCTATGTCCGATAACTTGGATGTGGGGCAAGGTCTGATGGAAAGGGTCGATTTGATTGGAGGAACAGCAAATCTATCGTGCTTGATGGTCGGAAAGAGAGAGTTCTCATGTCCAAACCGCTCAGATGGTAAATCAAGATCTGCTTCTGCTTCAGAGGCCTGATCCTTTGATAATCCGGTTTCGATCTGTTCGATCTTCTCCTTTGCGTCGATTCGATCTCTCCTGTCGGCTCTTGCTATCTTACCTGCGATATGGGCCAAGAACACCATGGTCGAATTACTAGTGAGACTCTGATTGTTCTGGTCCATAGAGCTGCCGCCATACATAGATGAACCACCTGAATCTATGCTTTCTCTGCTTGAGTGGACCGTCATGGCGGACGACTCGTTGGATTCGGCAGCTTGTCCATTGGACAACTTTTCCGGAACAGACTTGGAGTGACTCAACGGCGAAACCGGGGTATACTGTTTCCTGTACATGTTGTCGGCCGACGACGAAAGAAACGAGAGGTCTTTAGCAGAACTTGAGGCCGACGAGTATATTGGAGCCGACACCGTCGATCTTATGTGAGGCGGAGACAGAGCCGAGTTCGTAGATGACTGTGAGGTGTTGGCCGGCAGCTGACCCTTCGGACTGGACTGTTGTGATGTCTGCTGCTGCTGTTGAAGAATGCCTTGCTGCGGCTCCGTAAGTGGTGGTACTCCTGGCGGCAGTTGGGATTGTGTCTGTGGTTGTGATTGTAGTTGAAGGAGTGGTTGTTGTTGTTGTTGTTGTTCCTGCTGCTGTGGTAGAGATGAAGTTACGACAACAGGTTGCAGGGGCGTCACCAACTCGTCACTGGATGGCTCCGATGCTAGCCGCTGTTGTATGCGCTTTGGTAGTCGTTCCTGCCGCTGCCGCTGCTGCTGCTGCTGCTGTTGCTGTTGCAGCATCTTCTTACGCTTTCCAATCAGCACGTTCTTGGATCCGCCTCTACGGCTCTCAACAAAGACACACTCACGCCTCTCCCTCTTGCAGCGGGCACATGGTGGGTCGTGAGGGTTGTCTACGTCGCCAAGATCACATTTCACCTTTCTAGTTCGACAATTAAGACACGCCATGTAATTTCTCTTGAATCTGCTTCTCTTTTTGGACGGCTGTTTTGAGCTGATCTGTGGCTGGTCATGCTTGAGTGGAGCACTTGTGACTGACTGTGCCACGCCATTTCGGAAGACGGCAAAGTTCGACATCCACCAAGTAGCTGCACCGTGTAAACACGAGAGAAAGAAATCGGAAGTACGATCAGTAGCGGAGTTTTAATTTGCGCAGCCTGATAAATGTGTGTGGTGCAAATGCGCCGCAGAATTTCCGGGGGAAGATGAGAAGAACGAGGAAGAGTGTGCGGTGGAAATAAGGTGTGATTGGGAGCAGCATTGAGAGGAAGGAGCAGAGGAAGGAGGAGAGAAAGAGCAGTAGAATCACATGAGTAATATGTAAGTAGAAGCGCAAAAAGTACAAGCGTCACTAGCAGTAGGGAATGGTAGGGAAAACAGAGTAAATCGGAACTGTGTAAAGTGGAGTGCAATGTGTTCAGCAGCCATGGCTTTCTTTTAGTGGCCCTGTCTGGCTTCGTTTGCACTGTAGTATATACATATCTCTAGAGCGTAGTGTGGCCTTGAATTAGAGTAGCAGATGGATGTGCTAGAACAACGGCATACTAGGCCTTGCAGAATTCTGACAAGTTACAAATGCCTTTAAAGTTCTATGGAATTGCTCTACTGCTTGTTGTTTTGAATGTAAATGTGTAGATGGCATGGTCCGTCTTCGTTTACAAAAATTTAAATTCAATTGGTTTTCATTATGAAGTCTAAAAAGCACAGCATTTTGTTTCTTTATCGTTTCATCCAAGCCAGCTCTTTCTAATCAGGAACTCACAAACGGCTGTCCTGCATATTTGCAAACTAGATTACGTATCTTATCATAGCACTTGTGTTTGGGGAAATCACTACATATTTGGTTCAGTGCTACTATACCTGTAGCGGCTATCCAAGATTATAGCCGCGAGATGTCATCAACGGAGGTAGATCTTTTGCATAATCGATTCTGCTGATCGGTCTTGCTGTTTACACGGTACATTAAAATAAGTAGTCAGCATAAAGTATCATTACCTCATTTAGTATTTCTGGCCTTGTACTCGTTAATGTCTTTATTCCTGAGTGTAGACCGGTACAACTATGCTCTTGGTTGTATTTTTTTGATGTCACGATTTAATATCTAATGCTACGTGGAAAATCCAGCATGTGATGAACTTGTAGAAGCGACGTTGGCAGAGAGAGAATAACAGGCCCAAAAAAGATGCTGTGTACTAAATAGTACATGTAATGACGGCAGAAAAAAGCCTTGCATTCACTACACACTGGATCTGAAGAGTAGCTGATTTCATGACCCAGTCTACGGAGGAATGGCCAGCCGCAAGTATAACGGAAGACTTGCCTTGAGCAGAGTTACCAATTAACAAGTGGTGGCGTCTGTATGTAATCGCAGGAAAGACACTTTGGGATTCCTGTACAGGATGAACACTGTTGGATCATGTGACACCATTTCCATAATCATCAGGTTGCCGCTTCTATAAAAGCAACTATGCAATCAGCAAAACTGCCGACCAGACAAAAATACAAGTGAAGTAGCCAGGCAACAGAAGTGACATCCAACAGCAGTGAAGAATTGCGCAAACTTCAAACCCCACGCCGATCCACCGTCTCTCTACTACTGACTACTTGGGTCCTGTAGATCATCTTCTATTGCTACAGCTATAGAACAGCATCCTTTACTATAAACGCCGGCTCTTCCTAAATGGCAAACTTCTTGGTCCACTCTCTAGCAGTGGCCTCATACTTGGCCCTGTCGGTCTTATAGACGTGTGCAATCTCAGGAACGAGAGGATCGTCCGGATTGGCATCGGTCAATAGAGAGCAAATTGAAAGCAAAACTTTGCTGATCGTCAAGGCCGGCGACCACTGATCCTTCAAGATATCTAAGCAGATGTTACCATTCGAGTTGATGTTTGGATGGTAAATTTTGGTCTGGAACTGGATCTTAGGTGGTTTGAATGGGTAGTCTGTTGGGAAATGGATCGAAAGGAAAAACACTCCGCCAGCGTAAGGCGAATCTGGAGGTCCCATGATGGATGCCTGCCAGTGATACAGATCGTCGCCGACTGGACCAGCAGAACATTGTGAAGGTGGGTCTCTACCCAAATCACTCAATTCCTTATTGATTCTCTTCAACGACATGTCTATATATTATGTATGTGTGTATGATGACGAAGTAAAACAAAAGCTAGACAGCTGACTGCTGATTCTTTACTGCGATTAGAGCGAAATTAGATTAGGATGAATTAAAAAGCCGAAAGCGTGCAACACTAAGAAAGAAAAAAAAAAGCCTCCTTAACAATGAGTTCGTTTGTCGGGTGAGTTACTCACTTCAAAATTTGTGTGGTATATATATCTTTGGTCGCCTTCGCTGGCAAATGAAACGGTGAGACCGGTGCGGCTGCTAGTTGTCTTACGTAAGTGAATGCATAAGCGGAATTTTCTAGAACGGCCCGGTGCGCCGGGGTAGGAGTCGCGCCGATGACTGCGACTGCGACTGCGACTGCGACTGCGACGCGGATGTGAGCCAGTGAGTCTGCTCTTTCTATGCAGCGAAGAACAGGGCGTTTCGCGGAGTGTTAGCGGAGGCATATAAGAGTGGGCGGACAATTGGCGACCCTGTGTGGGAGGAATAAAAAATAAAAAAAAAGGAAGAAGGAATAGAACTACGGGAAGCGAAATGTAAACGGCCAGAAGTTGAGGTGTGAGTGGTAATTACGATTTGGCAAGACACAAATTTGGTTGGTGGAGGTGAATCTGGCAGTAGCATGCTTCAGGCTGCAGATGTGAATTGAAGAATAGGCGCTGGTAGCGGCGGTGTACGCGTCAGCGCAGTTGAGCACTTAAGCGCCGTAGCGAATATGTAGAAGCACCTAATTATGTAACTTCATGTGAGGGAATTTTATTTTGTTCGCAAGGGAACAAGCCGGCGGCCTTATGGGAGTTAGGTAAAAGTTTCGGCGTATGCAGAGTTGTTATCGGTTTGAGTGGCGGCATGATATGAATGCCTTTTTGAAGAACAGGTCGGGTTAATTGTCCGCGGCATTTACCGATTGCCGCTTATTTAGCGGATTTGTGGGATGCGTAGAACGGCTGAGCAAGCTGCACATGATAGAGTGAGCACCATGCGAATTTGGCAGCGTCTCGCGGGCTGCACTCACCGGGGGTCAGATTGTTCTACTATATAGTCGCGCAGCGCTAATTCTCTTGAAGCCATTGGGCAAATTCACTGTCTGTGGCAGCATCAGCATGTAGCCAGTTCAAAGCAGTTCCCAGCGGCACTGAAAGCCGGAGAAAATTGCGGGAAAAGTGCTGGTTTCTCCTGCTCATCGCTTCCTCGGATACTGCGACAGGTCAGCTGGCAGGCGGATATTCTCCCGCGCATGTCTGGCAAAAATGATCATGTCCACCGCGATTGCTGACTTTCTCACACACCGAGATCACCTTTCAGCGTTTTTGTGGGGTTGGACTATTTCGGAAGCAGCAGACCAGATGTCTGTAGTAATGGGATGAATGCCAGAGTTCGGAGTTTTATTTCTTTTTTTTTTATTATTTTGCAATTCTAGTATGTAATGGAACTTCTGGTACGTCCGAAAAACTTCTCAGTTATTTCTTTTGCTGTGCTTGGTTTATATATCTGAACAAGCCTTCTCTGTTTTTGCTGTTCGCTCACTTTCAGTCCAAGTGCAGCCAATGAGTTCTAATTCGTGGAAATCCACCATAGCGCCAAGCGGGCAGTCGTCCTCGACGTCGTCGTCCTTTGACAGACGCAAGTATTCCGATTTCGTCGGTGGCACACAGCCTGACAACAATATCCAGCCTGACTCTGGCTTCCAGCTGGAGAGCTATCCTGAGGACAGCCTTCTTGCTGCCAGCTACTCGCAGCCCAATTACTCATTACCAGACAACCCAAGCAAAGCCAACTACAGCAAATACCGGGACCCCTCCTCATCTCAGCAATTAACCGCAGACCTATCGCAGAACCAGCATTTTTCTAACATCCGAAGCTCGAAATCGCCAAACAAGAATCTCTCTGATCATCCACATCCACACAATTCTGCTACCGGCTTTGGACGTTCGCGTGCTCCTGCAGATAAAATGCCTTATCAGGACAGCGACGGAGCACCTCCACAACGGCGCTTCCAAGTCGCATCTCAGCGTACCGCAGCAGCAGCAACAACAGCCAAGACTTCGCTCCGCAGCTCTGCCGATCATAGTCAAACTCCAGACTGCGTTTCTCAGTCTGCCTCGTTGAAAAACTCCAACTGCTCCAGTTCCGTCGTTGCACCGCTTGCTCCTGCACCTGTGCTACCGAGCTCCAATCAAAATCTAGCAGGTCGAAACTTGATGAAATTTCGAAATTTCTCGATGCAATCGGACAAATTCCGAAGCAGAGCCAGAGGCCAGGGTCTACAAATCAAGTCTGAAGGAATGGACGGATTCAGTGACGACGTTGTGTCCGTCAAGCAAGAGTCCAAGCAAACCTCGCTGAGCGTGGGGAAGTCAGCCTCGTCTGCATCGTCGACGTCGACCTTCTCCAGCAATTCTACACCTCCTGCCAGAGTCAGCAAGCCCAAGCGGGACCGTTCTACTCACAACATCATAGAGAAGAAGTATCGGACTAACTTGAACGCTCGCATCGATGAGCTTAAGAATGCCGTGCCTGCGCTACGTGCTCTTGACAGCAGGGACTACAGCCAGATAGAAGGATTGTCGCCAAACTTCCGGTTGCATAAGGCCAAGATCATCACCCATGCCACTGAATACATTAAGCATCTCGAGAGAGAGAATGCCCAGCTAATCGGTGAAGTCAACATGCTCCGCACAGCTCTGCAGAACCAGCAGATGCAACAGATGCCGCTGTTCAACCAACCTGTTCAGCAGTCGTTGCCATATGCTAATGGCTACCAAGAGCTTCAGCCTTTCCCGAACCAGGAGCAGCATGCTGTTCAGCAGGCAATCATGAGTGCAATCCCCCAACTTCCGCCACATCTTGATCCTCAAACCGTAAGTTTTCCCTATTTGCCAGAGTCTCTGCCTAATACCCCCAGTCAGCCCACAAATCAAAGCATAAATTCAAATGGGAGGCCCAGCCAGCAACAATCCGTCCAACAGGACCAGCAGCTAGGTGTATCATCGGCTCAGCTTCCTCAACAGCAAGATCTACAGCAAGGTCAGCAGTCCAGCTTTGCGGCTCCCGTTTCGGAGCCAAACCAGCAACGCCGGCAATCAAATCTTCCCCTAAGGGGACAAATCATCTTGGGAGGAATGGCAGCAATGATGGGCTCTCAGCTTCTAACTGAAAATAACACTGATATAAATGCTAAAGATTTAAAGTTTATTCCTGCTGATGTGTTCAATATTAGAACCATAATAAAGTTCGTCCTGTTTTTGTCAACGGTATACTTGCTCCTGGAGTCCGCATTGGCCAAGCTCGATTGTTTAGGAATCAAAGAGTTCTTCCACTCAGTGTTGTCTAAATTTTCTTCGGTCAAGGCGACCCGACAGAAGCAGTTACAACGGTACAGAGCATTTAATAATAGCTGCCTGCAAGATCTCAGAAAGTCGGAATTTCGGCGTGCCAATCTTTTCAAGTTATATCTCAGGTTCCTTGCCATCGATAAGCGCCTCGCATTGACGGATACATCCGATGATGTGATTGAATTCTGGTTTAATGTTTTGGTCGTTTCAAGGTTGTTGTCACTCGAGTTGCCATCATCCATAAGTTCAACAATATCAGTAACTCAAACGATTGAGATAGCCAACAATGTACTCAAAAATTTGCTGAAGACACCTGCAAAGCACAACAGAATTGTTGCCGCCATTGTTGAACTCTATAAGGTCGATCATGATTTTGTTCACGATGAAACTCTTCTTCAACAGTTGAATCATTTCCTTTCGACATCCAAAAGAGAGGACGGCTTACTCAGTCCAGAATTCTCTTCAATTCCAGCCTTGGTGTCTTCTTTGCAGGCCTCTAGATACATAACCAACTTAATGGTTGTGTTTATTCATGTTTTGACGAACTATGATCTGTCCACAATATCTAATGCTTCCTCTCAGTCGTATTCGGCCGTCATACCTCGATTACAGGATATCGTTGGAGCCCTGGCCTTGTATGAGCCATTGATTCCAGCAGAATGCAAACATCTGAGAATTGCTTCGAAGATTTTCAGATGTTTGGTTGATTGTCAAGATGAACGGGAAATTGCCTCAATGGTGTGCATGGTGTCTCCTTCGTGCAAGTCAATCTCTGAATTCGTTGACAATAAAGAAAATTGGTCAAGTATCGAACCCTGTGTTTTATACCCTTGTCTCTGTTCATTAATACTACATTATTACCATCAGGGTGACTTCTGCAAGGCAAGAGGATTAATCCGATATATCAAGGTGGAAACCGAGAACTTGTCCTTAATTCTGTTCATATCAGTTCTAAAGACTATTATAATTTCGTTGGACAAAGATTCCGACTTCTTTATAAATCATTCAACAGATTCTAATTACATAGTCTTGGAGAAGTTGTTGACATACTGCCGAATTCGCATCGGAGATGTAAGCCATCCTTGTGAACCATTCAACTTCTTTACGGATCCCGAAGATGTGTCCAAATATGTTTTTGAAATGAAAGCCGAAATAAGTGATCGGTTAATTGACCTGACGAAAAAGTTAACCGGTTACGAATAGGCTTTCGAACATTTTGTTTCGACACATAAGCTTCTGATATGGGGAGGTATATATATAAGATTACAAATTATAGCAAGTTTCTAAATAAGAGGTATGCAAAAGCGTGCGTTTTGGAAGTGTGATTGCATAGCTTCGGTGCATGTAGTTGCAAGCAATGCGTTCACACTTAACATGGCTTCCATTTGAGGATCATTAAACTACTACCAGTGTACGTAGCATTTTTTTTTTCTGTTTGAAGACTCAAGGCAACCCGAAGCCGAAATACCCAAGCAACAGTTATATATATATCGACCTTTTTTTGCCACTTTTTTCACTCCATTTGAAAGCAATATATCTTTCATTTAGCTGTATTGGATTTTCAGAATCCCCTTCGCCTAGCGCAGCCACCTACTCTTTCATAAAGCCATATCTTCCTCCGCTACCAAATATCTTCACCTCCACCTTTGCCATGCTACCCAGCCACATTCGCGAACAATTTTTCGGAGAAATCGACAACAGACTTTTTTGCTTTTAAGGTGTACGGATTTAAAACCGACAAGTGATTTCATTAAGTCAATAGCACTCGCTGACAGCGTAGTTAAAGGTTTTCAGGATCTGCAGCAAGTTTTGTATCACAAAAAAGTTGTTCATTTTCTTTTTCGATCTAGGGAGCCTTTTTGTTCATTTCCTATAAGGTCACAATAAATAAAGTCACCGGGAAATTGGTGAACCGTTCAAGCGACGAAATCAAATCTAATTTAAGTGTTGAACTAAGGTGTGCAAGAAGCGAAATAGAGGTCTCTTATATCCTCAGTGAAAAGAGATTGTGCGTTAATTATAGGTTGAAAGCTGTTGTATTAGAATTAAAGTCGAATAGTGTTTTTTTCACTAGTTAGAAAATACTCTTGTCGTACTTCAAACACAACTGTCACCCGCATTTCTGTTCAAGAACAAACTCGGACGAAACTCTCTCGGAATTAAAATCAATAGCAAGTTATTTCGTGCCAAACAAGAGTGTCAAGGAAATTTCAAGTTACATTTGATCTTCATTACTTACTTTGAAGTCATCTCTCTTCAATTCATCTCACTTACAAGTAATCTCACTTACAAGTAATCTCACTTACAAGTCATCTCACTTACAAGTTAGTTTGCCGAATTTTAATTTCTACACCAAGTCAACCATTTTATCAGTCGAATACCTAAAAGGGCTTACACCGGTGTACTCCCGCTGGATTATTTCATTTCATATTTTCCCTTCCTACTGCATTATCATCCGCAAACTTAAATAAGTTGTTATCATGCCCAATAAATTCTCTGAACAGCCCCAACTTGACATCTCTCCCAGCATCAAGCTAGAAGTTTTCGGAAAGGATTCCAACAAAGTTATTACCAAACTCAAAGTCCCAGAGGAAAAAGGCTCTGCCACTATCCCTGACATCAGACACTGGAAAGATCTAGGAAACTATCTCGAATCGCTCCAGCAGGTTCCAAGAGATCCCGACAACCGTCTCAATTCTCGCAACCCTTTGGGCCGTCCTTTGGTCTATCATATCTGCAATTACTGCGACAATCCGATTCTAGAGTCTCACATGAGTGATCATCTCAAGAAATGCATTGAAATGAAGAAAGGTAAAGAGGCAGCCGCCCTGGCTGCTGCAAAAGCAGAGAAGGAGAAAGAGCAGGAAAGAGAAAAGATTAAGGTCAATGAGAAGGAAAAGGTCAGTGTGGCTGCTTCAGTGGCATCGTCTGCTGCCACTTCGAGGTCCAACACCAAGAAATCTTCATATCGCAAGAGGAAGCTCGACAGCTCGAAAGAAAGTACACCTGCAAGATCGCCGACGCCAGAAGCCAGGGAACCACATCCTAAAAGGCAAAGAGCCAGATCCAGAAGGAAAAGAGAGTCTAGATCGAAGAACTCCAGAAATAAAGGTCCAGTGGATTTGGAGACACAATGTGGTGTTCCACTTCCAAATGGTGGCTTTTGCCAGCGGTCATTGACATGTAAAACCCATTCTATGGGTGCTAAACGTGCGGTTCCAGGGCGTTCTGCACCCTATGATCAGTTGTTGGCTGCATATCAGCGCAAGAACCAGGCCAAGATTGGTGCCGCCGCTGCTGTAGCTCAGAGAGCACGTGACGATCTGATGCACGGTTCAAATGTTCCGATCGACGAAGAAGAGGAGACCCATCAGGTACTTGAAGGAGTCAGCAAGTCAATGCCTTGGCCTTTGGAGAGAAAGGTTGTTGTGCCTTCAAAACTGAGAACAGGTTTCATTCGTATGCGTGAAATGCTAGCAAATGCTATTCTTCCTCACCTCCCTGTGAACGCGCTGGGTCCTATTCAAGGACGAGCTGAGATTCTTGATGTTGACAGAGCTAGCGATTATGTATTTCCCGTCAGAGTTCAGCATCGCAGGGTGGTACATCAGCAAGCCGCACCACAGCAGAACCAGCAGTCTCAGCAGGGCCAGCAAAGTCAGCAGTCTCCGCAGCCAAATCAGCAGCAGCAACACCAGCAGCAACACCAGCAGCAGCAGCAACAACAACAAAAACAACAACAACAACAACAACAAAAACAACAACAACAACAACAACAACAACAACAACAACAACAACAACAACAACAACA
>JAJMBG010000083.1:0-57581 GCA_030565225.1 Allodekkera sacchari
GGGGGGGTGGGTGGTTCATATGTGGACACTGAATAATCATGTGGATATGCTTGTAGGAGAGCACAGGGAGAGACTGCTCATTAGAGGAATACTAGCGAGTATAGTGTATAGAAACAGCTGAATATATATATATATATATAGTTATATATTTATATATGTACATATAGTGAAAGGGCAGGGTTTGAGTAAGAACAAGCACGCCTGGTTTGCGCAGGGTGAATTAAGCGCCGAGGCTGAGCCTGGCAGTTGTGCGGCCACAGGCAGTAGTGGGCCAGACCAGGCTATTATGGTTTGGCAAAACGTCCAACACTTCTGCAGTATCAGGTGGATGGCAGTGGTACCAGAGTTGTAGCATGCAGCCCAACAGAGCCCTGAGGACTCGATGACTTACTGGGCGGCAGCAACTGCTCGGCTACCACACTGACAAGCATCAGTTGCCGGTTGACAACGGCTAGAGATCAGAGATGTGCTGCTTTCATGAAACAGCAAGTCCACATCGGTGGGTCGGATGTCTCCAACTAAAGGTGTGCAGGGCCTACATACAATACTTCTACCACTTCCTCACACCCCGGCGGCTGCCAGAAGTTCGCTTTCATCTTTTCACCTCACGCAGCGCCAGACACATCCTCCCTAACTTTCCTGCCTGAAATCTGTTCTGACAGCAATATATCGTTTTTCTAATGTCTAATAGCTCTCCCATATCTCTTCTATATCTCTCCCGTATCTCCCATATCTCTCTCATCATACTCTTCTCAAGCTCCAGCTCTGCTGCCATTCTGTCTTCCAAGCATCCGCAGCATCTGCAACGTCTGCACCGCCCGGCCGCTCGCTCAAACTGGAAAATGAAAAATGAAAATTTTTGTTCGTCGACTACACAGACCACACTGTTCAGCAGTTGGCGATACAGCAAGAGGAACACAAAGCAATCACTGCAGCATGTCTTTTGTTCTCAGGTCCGGCGTTATGAGCCTTGGCGACATTTTGTTGCCTAGGCTAAGTCTCCCTACACTAAAGTTGGCCATACCCATTCCAAGTATATTTCTACCCAGACAACCTGCACAGACCGAAACCGAAGGAGAAGTCAGCTTGAGAGAAAAGTTGGCCCAGAAAGAGCAGCAGCAGTTGGCTCCAGAGTCACTAAAAGAAGCTGGTATTCTTAGAGCCGTTCCAAAGAAGAAAGTGTCGCATATGAAGAGAAGATTAAGACTCTACTGTCCCGGCAAGAAGCAGATCAAGTTGAAAAACAACCTTAACAGATGCCCTGCCTGTGGCCACTACAAGAGATCGCATTTTCTATGCATGAATTGCGTTGCGCAGATCAGGAAATACTGGAAACAGAGAGACGCACAACTGCAGCCAGAGCCATACAAGGAAGAGTTTTCCAACCCACTGGACGAGGAAGTGTTGTATCCGGGAAAGACCGAGCGTGTGTATGAAAGAAAGCTCAAGAAGAAGGACTGGTTAGTGCAAAGACCAAAGACGCTACCTGTGGAGTAAATATCAGCCGTGTAAATAGCAATAAATTATGAAAGTTAGGACAGATTCGACATAACGGTTGCCAGGAGTCTTGTAAGCCAAGAGACGAACATCTGAAAAGTAGAATAAAGTAGATTGGGTGGGCCTTATTGCTCTACAGTGTTGATTCAGTGGTCTGTCTGCGATGGCAGGATCAATGATCATATCTTTGGTTGGCTCTCCTGTATTCTTGCCTACTACAGTCGAGAGTTCCAATCTCTTCACAGAACTGGTAGAATAGTGGGACCAAATTACTTTTCTGATATCATAGAAACACCATCCCAAATCCACTTCTGGCCCCCGTTACTACTTTCCTAAGCCGATGCCTGACAGCTCAAGCTCACGGTCTAAAACCGTTGAACACTGATATTCCTATTGTAGTAATTATACCTGGTGTGCTTTTAGACCGCCATTTTAGGCTCAAAAATTTTCATCATCACATGATAACGAATTTTTCAGATGTCGGATCTTAAGTTCCGCCATATCCTTTGATCTTGTATTCGTATACACTATTCTGTTCTGCAACATGTCTACGGTTACAGAGAACGTCGTTAAAAGGCGCAAGTTTTCTTTGCCAATTGTCTCTGACAGAACCATTCCTCAATCTTTTCACTTTGACTTAATAAAGCATCTGCTAAACATCAAGCCATCTGGTAACTATTTTTTTCTTGATAATGCCCAGAAACAGAAGATTGCAGAATCTATGGGAGCATTTCGAAGCCTTCCTGATGAGCTCATACTGGAGATTGTTTCTCTGCTTAAAGATGATCCCAAGAGTCTTGTCAGCTTGATGCATACTAGCAAGTACTTCTACGGTTTTGTCAACTTTGACGAAATTTGGAGGTCTATGTACACAAGCAAAACTGCAGAAGAACGAATTAAAAGTGGCATCGAGTTTGAGGATTGGCGTGGCTCATGGAAAAACTCGATATTGCGCATCAAAGATCCTAGACCGATGGTTGACTGCTCCAACATCGTTTTTTCAGACCTTCTCTTTGTTCCATATCGCAATTCCCAGGTAAACTACAAGCAGATTTTTGGTAGTGTATATAAGGAGCAAAAGGAGCTGGCTAGTAATCCAAAATACACCTATGATGCTTCATCGACAGCTCCTGCAGACTACTTCAAAGGAAGAATACCGAGATTGAACGAGGAATCAATGACAATTGATGCTTTCAATAAAAGCTGGCACGACTATCCCTTCATACTCAAATGCCGTGAAGATAGATGGCCCAAATGGGATATCCACTACCTTCTAAAGCATTATCCGGACGAGAAATTTCGTCAGGAATCCGTTGATTGGCCTCTAAAGTTCTATGATTTGTATGCACAAGCTAATCAAGACGAGAATCCGCTTTACCTCTTTGACTGCAACTCGAAAGCCGTCAAGGAACTTCGGTATGAGGACCCAGTGATGTCACAAGTGGATTATTTGAAGGTGTTCGGAGACTGCAGGCCTGACCACACTTGGTTAATCATGGGTCCAGCCAGATCTGGCTCCACATTCCACAAAGACCCGAATGCAACATGTGCCTGGAACACATTATTTATGGGTGCAAAACTTTGGATCATGCTTCCTCCTGATATGCTGCCGCCGGGTGTGCATACCGATGAAAGAGAGAGTGAAGTCACCTCACCATTAGGTTTGGCCGAATGGGTTCTTGGAGGTTTCTACAACGACTCTGTCAAACTCTCGGAAGAAACTACCAATACTAAGGGACAGACATGCTTAATTGGAGTTACTTTCACAGATGAATGCATGTATGTTCCTGCAGGCTGGTGGCATTCGGTGATCAACCTTGAGGATTCCATTGCATTAACAGCCAATTACGTTCCGGACGTTAAGCTCTCCACAGTTCTTCGTTTCTTCAAAGAAAAGAAGGATCAGGTTAGTGGATTCCATCCAAAAAAGTTTAGCAGCCTATTAAAGTTGTTCATCAGGAACAACGAGCAATGCATAGACCCTAAAAATTTGCAGGTTTTCAACAGCTACCTCGAGACAAGTACGATGGTTAATAACGATGATGATGTTGGAGAACTAAAGTGCGATGTTGAACTCCCTATATATGAATACTTCGTCGAGCTGTTGAAATCGAAGGGTTTCAAGAAACAGTTAGACTCGGCTTTAAAAGAGATGGACGATAAGCAAGAAAGTGGTATGTGGAAGAGCCTTGTGAAGGACAAGGGAAAGGAGTTTAGTTTTGGATTCAACTTGGAGTGATAACGGTTGAGTAGAAGCCGGGACTCCCCCTTATACCTAGACCAACGGCCTATCAACTACCAAGACTCTCTATGGATAGGTAAATTACTCTATTGTCTATACGCTATACTTTGGAGGGCTAGATTTTCTTTCCTTGCTTCGCCATGTGTCTATAAAGGAAGGAGCTAACAGTTTCATACACACCTAGGAAAATGGCTCCTCCGGCGGCAATCCAGATAGTTCTTGGCTCTATGCCGCTTAGGAAGACCTTGTATCCTTCATTTTTGGCCAAAAGCCTGGCCATTTTGAATGGAGACACTCTGTCCTTACTTAGCATCAATCTAGTCTTGAGCACATCGAGCGGCGTAGTGACTGCGGCTGCAACACCTCCGGCTACCATACCACAGATGGCACTTTTCATAGGGTTGATGCGGTCGGCATCTTCCCACTGAGCCCACTTCAACTTCATATACTCGTACAGTGGGAACTGGATAATGGTGAAAGGAATCTCCCGCATAATGGTGATTCCCCAGCCTCTATATAGACCACGAATCCGTCCCTCTCCCGACCTGTTTGTAATAACGTACTTGAACGATTGCCACGAATTTTTGAATTGTAAGGATTGGGTTCTCTGCTTGATCACCTCCACAGGTACACGGACCATGCAGGCGGCCACCTCTCCGCAGGATGCACTGATCATGTGTGTCACATGCATGTTGGTCTGGTCGCTTTTGAAGTTAACTACATTTTTCGGAAGATACCTCTTCAAGGTATCATAGGTGATGAAAAATAGCGAAGCAGAGGGAGCAGATCCAACTAATGCCGAGCCAACGCCTTTATATAATCCCTTAAAGCCTCCATTGCTAAAAAAGCCTCCGCTAGCCTGTAGCCGGGTTTTCAAAGTATCTATGGGGAAGAATGTCAAATCTGTAGCAGTTCCCGAGGCTGCACCGCTCTGCATTTGTTAGTGGACTTAAAATCAAATCTTCTCTTCTGCTGTACTTACAAGAAGTGATACTAGGAAGTAGTTGGGCTGCTCACTCATTGCGATAGAGTAGAAGATATCGGTGTAGATAACGACACAGGTCAACGGTTGAGCCTGGAAAATTTCAGATCGCGACCTGAGATCTGGGGCCGATCCGCAAAACGGTTTACGAGGAAAAGCTTACTACATGGAACAAAATGCAAAAAGAAGATCGTGCAGAAAAAATTTACGTAGAGATAGTCTGTAGATGTCCACGTGTGACTTTGAATCCTTGTACAATTGGGTTTGTGCAGTTATGGCGGCCGGTATGTCAGCGATGAGTGTGCAGATGATTCATGGATGATTCATCCGCGCAGATCAAGCTGTGATAGGTTGAACAGAGATAAAAAAAAAAAAAAACCGACGATAGAAGGTAAAGGAAGGAATGATGATCTAAAAGTGACAAAAGTGGCCTTTCAACTGCGAATCTGCGATACAGGATTGGATAAGGTGAGACTGTGCTGGACCCAGACACAGACTCCGCTGCTACCACATTAAGATGTTTCGACCTAGACGGGAGTGGCGAAGCAAAGGGATAAGACTGGATCCCTAGCAGTGTGGCCAGTATCTATAGAGATGCTTGTAGATCATTGGAAAAATGTAGGCTGCAAAATTAGGCCAAAATGTAGGCTGACACTCCTTTCCGAAGTTGAATGTAATCACTGAAGCTGCCGGTTGCCGGCTGCATATTTTTTTTTTTTTTTTCCTTCTTGTGATACCGCATTTGGCAGCAGCTTAGTAATGTCCGTAAACTAGTAAGACCGAAGCTCCATCAGCAGAAGTCTGGATATCTCATTGAGGCTGTTTCATTTACAATGGTGTACTCTGTACTGCGTACTACTCCACACTCTGTAAGCGTGTCTACTTCACCACGCGATAATTCGACATCAAAACCAACACTGCCGCCTCTTAAAGAACGCTACAAATCTCCTTACGTCAATTCTTTGTTCTACTAGTAATTTCGGCCTTGCTTGTTCTCCATGTCATCTCAGCCTAAAAGCTCTTGAAATTACTTTATATGCATGTAATCTCGGCGCTAACTTTCTCCACGAGCGCTTCACAGATTCCGATTCTCGGCTTTAAAGACGTCCGTGGAAATTACAGCAGCTGTACGGAAATAAGGTGAACTGGCTATACTATTTTTGACGGCAACAAGTATGTTTAAAAATGGCATCCGAAAATAACGCCCGTAGTAATATCAGATAGCGATGACTGGTGGTCATGAGCGCATATAGATGTCCGGTGATAATATTGGCAGTGCTATTGCTATTAGTAATTATACCCTGTGATGATACGGGTTGCCGTGATACTGCTAGTGTCAGACCCCGTCACTTGTGTTGTTTTCGTCTACCGGTGATTTGCAATTTCTACAGATCCACATGCTTTATTATGCTTTAATCTCTTCATATAACTTCTCTGGATGCTCTAGCTACCATGTTGTCGTGGTACTCCTGGTCACCTCTTGCTACCTTTTTTTTTTTCTTCCTTCTTGCCGTCTCTGTTGCTCCAGTACTCCATGTTTAGTTCGTAATCTCTCGAGGTCTGTGTCACTATTCTCTTCTCTTCTTCCTACTCTTCACACGCTGCTACTTGCATATATCCCATACATATTAATCTTAATCTAGTCTAACTTCTCTGACATTCTTATCTGATCCACTCACATATCTTTGTTCCGGTTTTGTCTTCTTTCTCTACACGTACTCTCCGCTCATCATAATCCTCATCCTTATTTCATCCTTGTCCCATACTCATCCTTATCTCAATCTTTTTTATGCTCAACTTTTCTTTATGCTCAATCTTTCTTATGCTCAAACTTTTTTATCCCCTTTTTTATCCTCTTTTTTATGCTCAATCTTTTTTATACTCAATCTTTCTTATTCCCTCCCTTATCCTCTTCATCCTCTTCATCCTCTTTCTTATCCTCTTCATCCTCTTCATCCTCTTTCTTATCCTCTTCATCCTCTTCATCTTCTTATCTTTCCTCCCGTTAACTTACTCCCGCCAAGCCTCGGACTAACCGGATTTAATGGCCTCCGCCTATTACTCCTAATCTAGCAACTAATTTCCATCTGCTCTTTTCGCTATCCGATTTCCACTAAGAGATGCACTACCACTTACGTAGGTGGCGTCCACGAAGAAAACCTGGACACACATTCCTTATTACAAAGAGAAAAAAAATTTTCCCCTCCGCATTAAGCGATCCGCCCGCCCTTGTAAAGCCAACAGAGATTGCCAGACCCGATTTTGAAGAGCGAAATATTGAGGCAGAAAAAAAAAGAGGAGTAAAAGGAGAGATGAAAAATACTCTTTTCCTTGTTGTTTGCATTTTTTCTTTTTGTATTCTTTTCTTCCTCTGGCATATACTATTTAACTAGCATTTAGTCTGGGAACTTAGGGACTAAAGACAGACAGCAATAAGCAGCATTTGTTCTCTACAGCAGTTACTTAGGGATAACTGGACAAAAACACATTCCTCATTTCTTTCGAGATCATAAGAGCGCATCTTATATAGAAGGAGCATCGCAATCCTGGTTTTTCTTCACATAGGATCCACCACCCCTTCCACTACCTTTTATTTCCATTAACACTTATTTATTTACTGGAATTTTTTGCTACTTGTCGTCCTTTCTGCAAAGCACCACTTGTTCAGAATGCAAAGAGGAACCCTAACAATAAAGAGCTTGAGCTTGTGTCGAAGCTTCTCGAGCAAAGTCGCCCGGTTGACTTCGCAGACTCCTATCAACAACATGGCTTCTGTCGCCACCAAGCCAACGACAAAGTCTGGCATGACGTTCTCGCTTAAGAACTCCAGCAGGGACAGCTCCAAGTTCGGTAAAAGACCTATATATTTGGATATGCAGGCCACAACCCCAGTCGACCCTAGAGTTCTTGACAAGATGATGGAGTTCTACACAGGATTCTACGGTAATCCACACTCGTCCACGCACGCCTACGGATGGGAAACAGATAAGCAAGTGGAACAGGCAAGAGCCGAAATCGCCAGCGTCATTGGCGCCGATCCAAAGGAAATCATATTCACTTCCGGAGCTACCGAATGTAACAACACCGCAATCAAAGGTGTTGCCCAATTCTATGGCAAATCCAAGAAGCATATCATAACGTCGCAAACAGAGCATAAGTGTGTTTTGGACTCTTGCAGACATTTGCAAGACCAGGGCTTCGACGTTACCTATCTTCCTGTCGACAAGGATGGTCTAATCAACCTAGAAGACCTTGAGAAGGCAATTAGAAAGGATACCTGCCTTGTCTCTATAATGAGTGTCAATAACGAGATAGGTGTTGTTCAACCCATCGAAGAGATCGGAAGGATATGCAGAAAGCACAAGGTGTTCTTTCACACCGATTGTGCCCAGGCATACGGAAAGATCAAGTTGGATGTCAACAAGATGAACATTGATTTGATGTCCATTTCCTCCCACAAGATTTATGGTCCAATGGGAATCGGTGCCCTTTACGTTAGAAGAAGACCAAGAGTTAGATTAGTCCCATTGCTGAACGGTGGTGGCCAGGAAAGAGGTCTAAGATCTGGTACTTTGGCTCCACCCTTGGTGTGTGGTTTCGGTGAGGCAGCAAGATTGATGAGGGAAGAATTTGATGCTGACCAAGAGCACATTTCATATCTGGCTAACAAACTGATCGACAATTTACTCAAGATTGACTACACCACATTGAATGGATCTAGACAGCACCGTTATCTTGGTTGTGTCAACATTTCTTTTGCTTATGTAGAGGGTGAGTCTCTATTGATGGCCTTGAAGGATGTTGCCTTGAGTTCTGGTTCTGCATGTACCTCCGCTTCTTTGGAACCTTCCTATGTCCTTCACGCTCTGGGTAAGGACGATGCATTGGCACATTCCTCAATTAGATTTGGTCTAGGTAGATTCACGACAGAGGAAGAGGTTGATTATGTCATTAATGCCATTCAGGAGAGAGTGAAGTTCTTGAGAGAGTTGAGTCCTCTTTGGGAAATGGTTCAGCAAGGTATTGATTTAAGTACTATTCAATGGGCTGGTCATTGAGTCTTTTAACGTTCGACGATGTTGCGTTTTTTATATAAATTGACTTGGGTGTAATCTACATCAACATATACAATTCAGTGGAAGTTAGTTGGAGTAGTTTAGAAGTAAATTTGGGAACATTTACTGATCAGTTATTTGGTGACATCATTTAGTTCGATCTAGACTCTTTGGTACTAGTAATAACCTCACATTGGTGAATGGCTTCTTGGGGATGCTAAAGGATACATCGAATTACCATACATAAAATAATCGTGCTACAAATGGTTTTTAATCACCATCTCTTATTGTTTTCTCCCCTAAATAATTGATATTACTTATGTAGAACGGAGCAAAGATAATATATACGACACTTGCTATTTGTTATTTGTGATCTCACCGGATGGTGAATATTGTGGATCCTAACTAGTTAAAGAAAAAAGATTGCTGCTGCACAGAGAAATGAAGGGACTAATTCAAAAGTTAGACTAGAACCAGCAGCAGAGAAAGATGTCGAAGACGAAGTACGTTGCAACATTCTTGTATCGGTACTTGTGGAGGTCAATATTGTTGGGTTATTGCTACCCAGAGGAAAAGTCTGGCTAGCTGAATAATTACCTCCAGTTTTATAACCAGCATATCTGGTATCTGTTGAACCTTCTGAAGACTCATTCATACCCGGATCATCAGAATCTTCAGTAACTATTGGACCATATGAGTCGGCAGAATAAAAGACGACGTCTAGGTTGCTATCCTTGCCTACACTAGCAGAAATAATAGAATTTTCCAAGGCATTAATGTCAGAAGTTGAAATAGTACTATCAGCAGAGGGTGCCAAAGCTTCTATTGTAATAAGAATCGGTGTTAGTTGAAGCAATGTCCCGGCACATTTCATCACGTTCGAGAAAGCCACGACTATGGGACCTAGTAAGAATGATGATCTTGTTCTAGAGATAGGAAGCTCTGGAGGAATGAATAATACTAGAAAATAAGTAGGTTTGGGGATTGAATATCTGCCAGCAATAGCAATGCCAGTTAACTGAACTGAACAGCGCAGAGGCTCAGGTTATATCTCTTCGAGGTTCTTGCCAAGGCTGACGTATTCCTATTTAGGAAAGAATGAAAAACGAGAGCCGCAAGATAATGATACAATATGGTGCCGGAATTTAGGATCTCTAAAAAATGACAACACTTCAATATTTCTCTTGCACTTAACTTTCGCCCAGTATGACACCATAAACCGGTGATTGTTTCTTTTCAGAGGATCTAGATGTAGCTGTGGTTTGGCATATGACAATTTCCTTGCGACCCCAGCTGAAAGATCTAATAATTTGAAGGAAGAATTTCGTGATCACCAAGAATTTTCAAACTGTCATATACACGTAATCTTTTTTTTTCTTCTTCTTCTTTTCCTTGCTTCACTGATTGCTACAACTTCTGTATATCTGCATCTGTATGAACTCTGGATATGAAGACTGCTCCACACTTTCAGCTACGGCGCAGCAAGCAGGAAAAACTTTGCATAATTTTTTTTTTTTTTTTTTTTTTTTTTTTTTTTTTTTTTTTTTTCAAAAATTTTTTTGTAGCATTTTACTCTGAAAATTTTTGGATTACTGTAGGTTTAGTAATTTTGTGAGTTCGTTTTCTTATTCTAAAACAACAAGCAAGATGCCAGAAGAAGGAACCAAAGTTTTTGAAAGTAATCCCGAGGTTATTCTTAAGAAAAGAAAGAATGCTGACAGGATCAGGGTGGAGAAACAGCATAGAGTAAAACAGAGAAATGAGAAACGGAGGTCCAGATTGTCGAAAAAGAAGTCGAAGTTCATTAGGGCAGAAACTCTGGTTGCTAGACATAGAGCTAGTGAAAGAGAAAGTACTAGAGTCAAGAGAGTTTCCAAGTATGAGAGAAGTAATGGTGTACAACCCGATGATTCTGTTTTGGAAGAATCCACTTTAATGTTTGTGGTGAGAGTCAAGGGACCATATGGAGCCAAGATACCATCGAAAGCAGTGACGATATTAAAATTATTAAGATTAGAGCACCTTAATACGGGGGTATTCGTCAAGTACAACGCAATCGTCAAGCCATTACTAAGAATCATTAATCCATACATTGTTATCGGCAAACCAAGTTTAGCTACGGTGAGAGATCTTATCCAGAAGAGAGCCCTTGTCTCTGTCGAGAGAGACGGTCAACAAGTCAGTGTTCCATTGAATGATAACAACTTGATCGAAGAGAAATTGGGAGAGTACGGCGTCATCTGCACAGAAGATATAATTCATGAAATTGTTAGCTTGGGTGACAGCTTCAAGCAGTGTTCTAAGTTCATGAGTCCATTTAGGCTCACACCTCCCGTGAGTGGATGGGGGCCACTTAGCAAACTTAGAAGGCTTGAGAGAAGGGAAGAGAATCCTAGGAAAGTTAACAATTCGTTCAGAGCGCCATTAAATGAGGTTGATATAGATGATTACATTAAGTCGCAGGTATAATTAAGTGGATATAGAACAGCAGGCATGATAATTTTGAATGCAGTAGAGTATTTGAGAGAGCTGACTTTTGGGAAGGGAGTTTCAGCATTACATAGGCTTCTAGCTGGTTGTGTAAGACTCTTAACAGTGATGTCGATGTCGTTTGGTAAATCGAAGATGGATCCTGGTATGCGCGCTTAGTTTTAAAAAAAGGTGCATACTGAAGTGCAGCTTTGGAGTGTACTCACGCTTCTGTTCCGAAGAAATATTCAGCTTGTTTTGCTACTCCTCCACCACTCCAACACATGTGTACTAGGTGTCTTTGTCTGGCGTTGTTTAGTTTATTGAATCTTGTCTTTCAACTCCGTTTTCCGCATACCCCATTTCTTCGGAAATAATAGCTCATGCCACATTGCTCAAAATGCTTTGGTCTCTCTTTCTTTCCTATCTGTGTTTAATAATATTATGTAGTGTTATGCTTTCTGCTTTCCATCTTTCCATATCTATCCCCCTGCTCCCGTATCTTCTAATTACCTGACTCATGTCTCTCTTGCGACACCGGCCCGGTCACGGACCGGACCTGCCTAAAGCAGAAAATTTTTCGTTCATGGATCTTGGCTCATCAGCAAGTAGTCGAACAAATCTATAAGTGTCTGAATTTTCTTTCATACTCCACTTGTTTCACTAAAATATACGATTATTTCCTGCACTATGGTTGATGTTAAGAAAATTGTTTTGCTTCCTGGTGATCACGCTGGTCCAGAGTGCGTTGATGAGGCCGTCAAGGTGCTCAAGGCCATAGAATCTGTTAGACCAAACATTAAGTTCGAATTTGAGACCCATGAGATCGGTGGTGCCGCAATCGACAAGTCTGGTGTTCCAATAACCGAAGAGACTTTAGCTGCTTCGAAGAAGGCTGATGCTGTGCTCTTGGGTGCAGTTGGAGGACCAAAATGGGGTACTGGAAAGGTTAGACCGGAACAAGGTTTGTTGAAGATCAGAAAAGAACTAAACCTATACGCCAATCTCAGACCTTGCAGCTTTGCTTCCGAGAAGTTGTTGGACATGTCACCTTTGAGAGCTCACATTGTGAAGGGCACCGATTTTGTCATCGTCAGAGAGCTAGTTGGTGGTATCTACTTTGGAGAAAGAAAAGAAGACGAAGGAGATGGTGTTGCTTGGGACACAGAGAAGTATTCTGTTGAGGAAGTTAAGAGAATCACCAGAGTCGCTGGATACATGGCTCTACAGAGTAATCCTCCTCTCAATGTCTGGTCCATCGATAAGGCCAACGTCTTGGCCAGTTCTAGATTGTGGAGAAAGACGGTTGCTCAGACCTTGAAGGAAGAATTCCCACAATTGAAGGTGCAGAATCAGTTAGTCGACTCCGCCGCCATGATGATGGTTAAGTCACCAACCAAGTTGAACGGTGTGGTGATCACCTCCAACATGTTTGGTGATATCTTGTCCGATGAGGCTTCGGTGATCCCTGGTTCTCTAGGTTTGCTTCCATCTGCCTCTTTGGCCGGTGTTCCAAGTGACAACAAGGCTTTCGGTTTATACGAGCCATGCCATGGTTCTGCTCCCGATTTGCCTCCAAATCACGTCAATCCAATTGCCACCATTCTATCCGCTGCCATGATGCTTAAGCTTTCGCTAGACATGGTTGAGGAAGGTAAGGCTGTTGAGAAGGCCGTTGGAATCGCCTTAGATAATGGCGTCATGACTGGCGATCTTCATGGTACAGCTTCCACCCAAGAAGTGGGAGATGCCGTCGCCAAGGAGGTTAAGAAATTATTAGCATAGATACGAATACAATGATGATTGAGAAGATAAGAAAAGTATGATGAGTAGTGGAGCTTGCAGGATGGTATACCATGATGTAGGAAGCAGAAGGTGCAATTAGTTGTAGAGCTAGAGTGTGCTTATCTGAAGTTTATGTAGTGGATACGACTTAGTGCTGGATGGCAAGGTTTTTTCTCCCAAGTTTTTGAAACTATGACCACGAATCTTACACTTAAGGTAAAGAATAGGCAAGCGTAGAAGTCGGCGACGGAGCCTATGGCGTGAAGCTGGGTCGAACAGCCAGCCTCTAGTGCAGACCTGGATGGAATCAGCAAAAAAAAAGCTCTTTGATGAACCATAATAACTGCTTGAAGCTCATAGCGTTGTGTCGGAGCTGGTTTATTCAAATTTCTGTCCGTATCAAAGGTTGATGTTAAGATAATGAGCGTAATAAAAGCCACAGCAACGGTTCGTTAGCAGAAGAGGATGAAGTGTGGACAGTCTACAGCAGCAACACACCAATGATGCTTCTATCCAAGTACAGCATGCTAATTTATTGTAAAGTTTACATAAAGGAAGAACAATTACGGAGTAAAGAGCTTTGGAAGCAGCTACCATTGTGTTGAAACACAGTACGAAGTATGTGTGAACGGAACGGGAATTCTGCCCATTAAAAATAGTCAGAATCTACGGTGAAGGAGTGCAGAAGACTACTTGATGTAAGAGAATTAAGCCCAGTGTTTACAGAGCCATGCTTCGGCTCGATCTCGAGCGGAGATAATTTAGTTCTGCCTGACCGTAGTAGGGAGCGACGGTTTATGCGTAGCGGAATTAAAAAACGGCAAGCCAACGTCTACGAATACACCAAGACGGTATCAGTTACTTTTTTTTTTTCTTGATAATGGGAACAATTAGCAACCAGTTGTAGAAGCTGCTAGTGCCGGTCGGAATTTGTTGCAGTTGGTGGGTGGTGCCAAGTCCTGGAAACACCGGCATTTTTGGCAGCATAATGCAAGTAGTTGCATCCCTACACCGTTCCACATTTCGCATTCCGTGAACACGGAAAATCTAGGCTGCTATCACCAGAAATCGACGAATACGGCAATACGGTTGTGCCGCATTCATGACGTCGACGAGATTCCAAAGTTGATAATTCATTAATAACAAATCGAACGTGCGGATCACAAAGGAGAAGAGCAAGTTGGATGTTAATTGCAGCGAGTGACGAAACAGAAGCGTCAGCCAGGCGTCACAGTCCGCATCTGCTTTAAGCGCTCAAACATATTGAATTGCATCCGTCTGTGCCTGGGGCCTGGGGTGCCTGCCTGATCAACTTTTTGCAGCTTTCCGTTGTGCAATCTCCGGCGCACTCGAATTGCTGTTGCGCATAATAATACATCTTCCCTTTACTAGAATTTCTTGGTGTGTTGTTCTGCATGCACTCGGTTCTCTCGTCTGTAATCGGCTGCGCTTCCATCGCACTATTAATTTTTTCTTGTCTTTTCCACGAATGCGATTTGTCTCCAGACCATTGTTTATTTTAATTTATCCCGCATTCGCATCGATTATTTCTCTGTGTCATTTAATTTTATTTTTTTTTTTTATTGTCTGGAGAATCTTTCTTTTTTGATAATTGCTGGCGTCGGGTATGTGTAAACCTGGAAACCTGGTCAGGGTGAGCCACCAGCTGGAATTTACAAACAATGCACCAATCTATCTCATTTTTTTTTAATCTTTCTGTCTCTGCGTGCTGGTGTTAGGGGTTGTGTCATTGCAGAATCGTGTATCATAATCATAAAGTATACTCTGTTTCTGCCATTCCACATGGTACCCGCTTCTATTCCAACTTCACTTGTACTTGTTCTTTATCTTTATCTCTCTCTGCCTTTTTTTTCTTTCTCTTTATCTCTCTCTGCCTTTTTTTTCTTTCTCTTTATCTCTCTCTGCCTTTTTTTTCTTTCTCTTTATCTCTCTCTGCCTTTTTTTTCTTTCTCTTTATCTCTCTCTGCCTTTTTTCTCTTTCTCCCTTTCTTCTCTCTTTCTCTCCCTCCTCCTTTGATTCTCCTGTGCGCTCTATTCTCTCCTCCAGTAACTCTTTCCCTACTTCCTCTTCCTTCCTTTCCGCACTTTTCTATATTTGGTACTTTTTCTTGTTATTTTTTGTTTTTTTTGTCTTTTTTCTTTCGCTGCCCGTTTCTTTTTCTTTTCGCTCTGGCTATTTCTGCTTTGTCCTCAACTTCTCGCTTTGATGCCAAATTCTCGGCACCTTCACTACCTTTATTCCTCTTTGTCTTTTGCCCTCTGCTGTATGTTTTGTTAAGGCATCTGCCCACGGATACTCAGATGATGCTTCCTATACACTACGTGTTACTATGGGCATGTCTGGTCCACCCGATCTGGGCTATCACCCTATTGGGATGTTTTGCTAGAAGCTCTCTCAGCTCTCTTTCGTCCAAGGGCTCCTACACCTACCAGTCCTCCGGCTACTGCCAGGGTCAGTGTGGCTTCAGCAGCTACGGCTCTGGCTCCCAGGGCTCCATCATTGCACTTGCCGAAGGCAACATGTGCTTCTGCGGCTCCTCGTATCCCGTTGGAGGCCTCGTCGATTCCAGCAACTGCAATCAGCAATGCTCTGGCTACCCGTCGGAGGTGTGCGGCAGCTTCAATGGCGATTACTTGAGCGTCTACTCGATTTCCGACGACGTCGACTGGGACAAGATCAGCTCCAGCGGCTCCAGCTCCACCGCCGGCCAGCAGGCCTCGTCGCAGGCCCAGGCCGACACAACCACCACCAACGCCAACACCAACGCCAACGCCAACAATGGCGCCGTCACCACCAAGACCACCACCTCCCTGAGCGCCTCCACCGTCACTTCTGCCTCCTACTTTACCACCACGGCGGTGTCTGTGTCTGTGTCCAACGACCAGACTATCATATTGCATTCCACCGTCATCATCATATCTACCCAGGTGTCGCCTGCAAAGACAAGCGTCTACCTAACCACAGTCACACAGTCCAACAATGGCACCCAGCAAACGGCACAACCGCACGACGTTACCGTTACTTCACCGGCAACCGCCACGGCCACGCCAAGTGGCTCAGAATCCGCCAATGCCCAAAATGTTCACAATAAAAGCTCCGGCGGCAGCAAACTAAGCGGAGGTGCCATTGCAGGCATTGCTGTTGGCTCGGTTGTTGGGGGCCTTTTATTGATCGGCGCTGCCGTCTACTTCTTGTTCATTCGGCGCCGTTCGGAGTCTTCGGATGAGGAGTCGCTGGACGAAAAGGGAGACTCCTACCTTGGCTTCCCGATCGCCGACCCTTCGTTGGGCGGCTATCCTTACGATAACGACGATGAGTCTACTGGTGGCTACACTAGGAGGTTCAGCGAAGGTTCGTTACCCGATGCCGCCGCCGGCAGTGAAGCTACGGAGCAAAAGAAGAATGTCCGAAATAGACCAAGTCTTCGGGTGCTTAATCCCGATGTTCAGGAAGAGGATAAGTGAAGAGAGTAGTTGTTTATTCGGAGAGTTTGACATTTGGCGATGAGAAACCATCCAATGTCAACCTGCGCTGGGCAGCGGTGGCTAGCTCGGAAAATCCGAAGTGGAGGTTGGCAGATCTCCAAGTAGCATATATATTTTTGATGTGATACCATATTACAGCATCCAAGACAGGGTTTCATCGAGTTTGCATTTTCTTTTTATTCATTTACTTGTCATTTTGGCTTCTGGTTTTGGTTTTTCTTTTCATGCTTGTGTTTTGCACGTTTACTGTGTTGAGTTCTAATTGATAAATCGTTACTAAAGTTTCTAAAGTAGTCTGGCAGTTGTGCAGAGGGTTCCGTGTATTTGGCAAACTACCACGTTGTAACAGCTGTAGATCCACAAATTCCGATTATCTACTAATGGCACGAATGAACCGTCGTTGCAGGTTTTCATGATTATCCGGAAACTGTAGTAAGGCACTGCCCATTCGGAAGTGCAACAGATTTGCATGTTGCTACCGGATATAAGCAATTCCAGTGCTTGGTGCATATGCAAACAGCCCGATACTCTCCTACGATTACTGTGTTTCGACCATCATTAGGACATTATGGGGCGTTAATGAAATAAAAGGACTGTTGGTTGAGTTAAATTCCCTGTACGGCGTCTTTAATTACGGTGGAAGTATCCCAGCTACACTTGGTGCATTAAATTTCATTTTACTAAGATACAGTTTCAGCTACCGCTACAGCCTTGCGGTATAACGGAGATTCTACGAGACTGCTGACGTATACCGAGTGCGAGAGAAAAGATGCACCGAATTCATGGACTCCGGTAAGCAAAGATGCGGAAGTACGAGGAATTTGGAAAAGCAAGCGTCACTGGCAATTGGATGCGGCCAATAATTTTAGTGCAGCTATTGTTCTGCTGCGTGCGCGTGCACTGGCTGCATGTCAGGGATCAGACATTGGTGACCATCGAAACAGAAGTACCCTATAGTTAGGGTGCTAAGGGTAGCATGGAAACTTCCTCCAAGTGTCACGGGTGTAGAAATAGTCAGTTGGCTGCTATGCCTATGTAGTCAGAATCCGGTTTTTTCCCCTGTTAGGATGACAATTGTGGAATGTGGCTTTTCAATGTGTCATTGAATGTCATTGGGTCTGGCCGAATCAGTTTTACATAACTACTGTTACGCCTTAATCTAAAACGTAAAAGTTTATTGTCTTTTCCATCTTAGGCTGCCCTACTGCGTTATTTCTCTCTTTCACCCGTCCTGACTTGTATTTTCTGTAGTTACCGTACCTGCTTTCAGCGGCTTTTCTGCCGCTAAGTGCCAGATTAAGCGCCAGTACACACCACGCATTACGCACTTTAAAGCGGACAGGACACCGGCCCCCAACAATGCTGCATTCTGCATGTGTGTCGCTTTATCCTTCTTTTTAGGGCTCTTCTGTTCCTTTGCAATTCACTCCACTTCCAGCCTCTGTTGCCAGGCTCGTCCGTAATTTCCACTTTAACCTGTATGCCATTTCCGCATATCCGCCATGCACATGTGTGCATCGACGCAGCGTCGCGACGCAACGTTTTCTGAAATTTCATTGGACCTTTTATTGTGTGTGTAGCGAAGGAAAGCATTTCCTTGCTAACAATTGTCGCTGGAAAAAAAAAAAAAGCGTGGTCAAAAAAAAAAATATGCGTCGTAACATTAACGGAAACAGCTTTTGTTCTATCATTGGATCCAATCAATATAGTTAGTCAAAATGTCTGCTGTTGCTAAATCCATTGCAAAGATCGACTGGGCCAAGATCATTCCTCAGTTGGGATTGACTGGTTCCACCGCCACAGCACTTACCAGCTTCAAGAAGAGAAACGACGAAGCCAAGGAAACACTTTTTGTATTGAAGCAACAACCTGTGGACGTTGACTTCGCCGCCTACAAGAGCAAGCTGAACAATGCCAGCATCGTCAGCAAGATCGAGTCTGACGTTGCCAGCTTCAAGCCATCGAAGCCAGACTTAAGCAAGCAGTTAAACTTGATCTCTGCCTTCGAGACCAAGGCTCTTGACAACGCCAAGGGCGTCGAGTCGATGGTTCTCGCCGAATTGAACGATCTTGAGAAGACTTTGGAGAACATTGAGACTGCCAGACCATTCGATGAGTTGACTGTCGACGACTTCGTCAAGGCTAGACCAGATGTCGAGGACAAGGTGCAAGACATGCTTTCCAAGGGAAGAATCGAGGTTCCTGGCTACAGAGAGAAGTTTGGCGATTTGATCATTATGTAAGGATACAGATATTTACGTTTTTGAATGCATATTCGTCATTAGAGATATGGATTCAATGGTATTGTTTGATTGAAGCCTTGGAAGCGATATGAGCAAGTAGCGGTAAATCCAGGCTCACCCCAGGATGATAAAAGTAGATGAATAGTCTGTAGTTCCATGTACCTATTGCTGATGCCTATTGCTGATGGTTGTCGGCGGTAATTCTTTTCTGCATGAAATTTTTAACTTGCAATTTTTCACCTTAAACCATACCACCTCTCTTCCTCCTTTCACCATTTAATCGTTCACAGCTTTTCCGTCTCTTTTACTTCTCTTCTAGGCGATGTCTGTTAATAAAAAGCTTGGTGAAAAGTTCCTTGACTGCTTGGAGGTGGAGAGAAAGGAAGATTATGAGCAGAACTATCAGCTTATCTCGTGCTACTCTCCCAAGCAGCTCGCTAAGATAGGTCTAGCCATTCTTAATCTCGTTATCTCCAATGTCAGAACAAGTGTCGGTGGAAACCGTCTAATTTTGGATTTAGAGCCTGCCATGGACGATGCTGAGAGTATTTCCAAAGTAGATTTCAAGAGTGGTGACATCGTCCGAGTCAATCAGTTGGTTGGTGATAGAGGAAAGCAGAAAAAGCAGACAAAAAAACTGAAAAATTCCTCCAAACGTGCCGAAACCTTGGAGGCAGAAAAGGCAGATACCGACATCGATGGAGTTATCACTTCCATATCCGTCAAAGGTGTTCATGTGGCCATTAACTTGGATCATTACACCACCAAAAGCAACGAAGTTGAAGATAAGGTGTACCAACTATACAGTGCCGGCAAATTTGTCTGGTTGGTAGCTCTATCCAACGAAATTACTTACAATCGAATGGAGTCTACCATGAGAAAGTTAAAGGAGTTGGAGCTACCTACTACTTCGCACATTATCCAGTTATTACTTGGAACAGAAAAGTACCTGCCTCCAAGCAAAAAGTTGAAAATTAACAAATTCTACAACGCTAACTTAAACCAGTCTCAGCAGGAAGCAATTAACTTTTGCATGAATAGCGAGTTGAGTATAGTGCATGGACCTCCGGGAACAGGTAAAACTAGCACCATCGTGGAATTGGTGAAGCAACTAATTGATTTCAAGAGAGAATATCATTCACAGACTACCTTTAAGCGCATTCTCATTTGCGGTCCTTCGAATATTTCCGTCGACACGATATTGGAGAGGCTAAGTGACTACTATGCTGGAAATGAGGACAAGTTAGTCAGAATTGGTCATCCAGCAAGGATACTTCCCAACATTCTAAAGCACTCTTTAGACATAATCGTGGAGAATAACTCGAGCGAGATTATCCACGACATTCTAAAGGAAATCGATGATCTAACCAAGCAGACCAAGAAAGCCAAGAGCTATAAGGAGAGGAGAGAAATGTACAAAGATATAAAGTTGTTGAAAAAGGATTTAAAGCAACGTTCTAGGAAAAGTTATATAGACGCCATTCTGAACTCTGAGATTGTGGTATCCACCTTGCATGGATCTTCCGCTCGGGAACTAGTTCAATGTATGAACTCTGAATCCTGCCCTAGCCATCAACTCTTTGATACGCTCATTATAGATGAAGTTTCTCAATCTTTGGAGCCTTCCTGTTGGATACCCCTTATTTATCATACCGGCATCACTAAGTTGATTATTGCCGGTGACAACAAGCAACTCTCTCCCACTGTTAAAACCAAAAAGAATCTCAAAGTTATCAAAACACTCACAACCACGCTCTTCGATCGTCTTTTAAAAGTTCAGTCTGATCATAATAAATTCATTTCATTCTTGAACATTCAATACCGTATGAATGAGAAAATCATGAAATTTCCTAGCATGGAGCTTTATCATGACAAGCTTATAGCAGATGAATCTGTTGCTTCTGGAAAGGTGATAGATTTGATTGAAAATTGCAAGAAAGACCCGGAAGATGAGGATCAAACTGAGGAGTTTATATGGTATGATACAGAAGGAGGTGAATATCAAGAAAGAGACTATGAAAGTGGGCCACTAATGTCTTCTAAGTACAATGATGGTGAATGTTTGGTTGCTCTTAGATATGTTCAATCATTGCTGCAGAAAGGAATAGCGCAGCAGAGTATAGGTATAATTACGCCTTACAGTGCGCAAGTTTCTAAATTGCGTCAATTATTCAGACAGGGAACATTATATGACTCCAAGAACGACACTGGATATATAGACAAACCGCTAGAAGAAATTGAAATTAGCACAGTGGATGGATTCCAAGGCAGGGAAAAGGAAATTATTATCCTTTCGCTTGTCAGGTCAAATGATGAGCATAAAGTGGGCTTTCTAAGTGATTTCAAACGATTGAATGTCTCCATTACTCGGTGCAAGAAGCAGCTATGCGTAATTGGTGATTTTGATACTATCGGAAGTAGCCGTGTACCGTTCCTTGAGCATTGGTGCAAGTGGTGTGAAGACAATGACGTCGACTTCCGGTATCCGGAATATATGTAAAACTTACTCTTTTCTAAATATATTTATTAATCGAGCATCAACCTCGTCCTCTAACAGTAGTCTATAAATTTTTTGGTATCAGCAATCGTTACGCAAATCTAGCGACATATTTCTTTTCCTCGGCTTTTATTCTGAGCTGCAAGCCAAAAGCACACTTCAGTATCTGCTGTTGTTAGCATTGCCGAATGTGGATTGAATGCAACGATTCTTGGAATCACCTTTTTATCGATAATGTCGTCATTGACAAGATGAATTTCGGGATACAGTTTCGTCGTAGAGGAGCCCATTTCAAGTTTAGATAGATCCCAGATGAGCAACTCACCATTTCCTGACCCTCCAACTACGAATTTACCGTCTGGCGACACAGTCAAGTTTCCAGTGTCAGGGAATTCTCGTTCGACAAATGGTACTTGCCCACACAAATACCCCACAACTTTCAAGCTGTATGAGTCTAGGATGAGGTGCTTGTCGTCCCAAGAGCGGCAGTCAACGGTAGCAATGATGTAACGATTATCAGCTGTGAATTCTAGGTGCTTAACCTGGCAAGAAGAGTCTTCAGCCGATAACGTGGCCGTATTTATCAAACCGGTTGGAAACTTGTCAATAGCAACAAGCTTAAACTCGTGCAACGAGTCCTGATATATGCACATTACCATGTTGCTTGGATCCAAGGCAATTAAACAAGCTTTCTGGTGATCGAGACTGAGACTAGCGGTATAAGACTCTGTTCTTAAGTCCCAACTCTTAATAGTACCATCTAAAGAACTGCTGTAAAAACTGTCTGCACGGATAGAGTTGGTCGAGTTCACTAAATTAACTACCTGGCCGGTGTGGCCTTTGAAGTATCGAATAAAGCTGTTGTCGTTCAACGATAACAATCTTAGAGTATCATTCTCCTTAGTGCTGGCAAAGATGCACTTTGTATCGGAGTCATGCACAAACATAGCCAAATCGCAGCCATATTTCTTGGAATATATACTTTTTAAGTGGCGTCCCTTGCCTGTCTCGTATACCTGAATGGTTTCGTCTGTTCCTGAACTCAGTAAATGATTTCCCTTGTCGTCATAGCAAATAGATGTAATGGGTGTGTTGAGCTGATGATTTTCAAAAACCTTAGCTGGTTTAAAGCTCTTTAAAAGAGCTGAGTCAACTCGCCGACGGTTGCCTGGGAGCATCTTTTCCACCATGACAGCAGCTAGTAAAAGAAAAATCTAGTGTTCGATGATGATCATCGTAGAGATACAATGTGAGATTACGTAATGTGAAATGCTGAAAAAAAAAAAAAAAAAAATAGAAATATAAAAAATAACTATTCGAAAAATTCAGGGGCCGATCGCGCTACAGCAAGAAAAAAAAAAAAATAAAAATATAAGATGTGCTTTCATTTCAATTATGAGTTATGAGCGAGGGAAATGATGGCGTTATTTTCTTCACAAAGATTAATTAAGTTTTGGACATGATGGTCTAGCTATAGCAATGCAACCTTCTTTTAAAGTTTTATATATTAGTAAAACCCGTAAGATAATGGTAGCTCCTTCTCACATATGGTTCCAGAGAATACCTGCCTGTGAAAATAACTGGTATCCGCTCCCCGGGTTTGTCATGTCTTCACTGCATCACACAAAATGCACCGCCCGATTGTCTGATAAGTTCATGAAAAAAAAAAAAAAAATTGTTCGTCTGGTGACTCCAATTATTTCAAAATCTTCTGCTAGTTTCATCTTGACAGCAATGTTGGGTGTAGGTAGTTTTATATTGAATTGAGATTCGTGCATTGAGTACTAATGTTCAGTTCGGAAAGCTTGTCCATTACTCCATAGATTTTATACTCTTGTCTATAATTCTTGCAGGTGTCAAGGGTGTCACCGGCTATGAATTGGCTATAGAGAGGATAGCACATGCTCCAGACTCGTTGTCGTTTTGTAAAAACTATCTAAAGTTTGGAGAGAAGCTTTTTTCTTGGTTCTGTAGATATGCCAAGAGCTCCAAGAGCTTCAAGTTTGTGGGGTATGCACAGATAACCGACAACTTGAAGGACTCCGCTAGAACCGTGCTTAAGGAAGTTCTTCCACAAGAGCAGCCAAAGGCTTAAATGAAAAGGTTCTCTTGGCAGTTTGTTTAACTACCCAACTCTGTACATCAATATATTTCTGGTCGATTCTATCCAGTCGTCACTATTACCAACGGATCAATCTGTTTATAAGTCGATTGACCCGATGACAGTTGACGAAGAAGAATACTCTTTTCTTGGGGTCGAAGTTACGATGGCTTAGACTATAAGGCAAGAGAGAACATGCTATTGTAGCGGTGTAGTCAAATTGTAGCCGAGTGTGGTGAGGTATAGTCAAGATTCGGGATTCAACTTCAGTCTAATCAAAGGTCAGAACTCTCTCTACTTTTTCTGGACTTGCAACAGTTACAGTGCCATGGCAGCTAGGAAGTTCGTGGTGCTCTCTTGTGCACACAGCTTCGTCGTTGGAATGGCAGTTCTGCTTGTATTATTTCAATGCCTTAGTCCGATATTCTATACAGTATCGTCTCTTCTTCTTCTTCTTATATACAAATCTGCACCTGGGCCTCCAGTCCAGCTTCTGCTGCCTATTCCATCACTTCTGCTCCTCGTTTTCACCTCTTTTACCCATCTTCATTTCTTCTCTTCCGGTTCCTCCTCCTCAGGAATCAAGGCATGTGCCTGGTCTAGAACCTCAGCCAATTCTCCTGACTTGCTCATGCTCATGATAATGTCACATCCACCAACAAACTCGTTGTTCACATACAACTGAGGAATTGTTGGCCAATCACTGTACTCCTTAATTCCCTTTCTCAAGTCGGGATCTTCCAACACATTGTACGCTGCAAACTTGGCCGGATCCACTCCTTGCTGACCCAACAACTGGATAGTGGCCCTCGAGAATCCACATGCTGGTGCCTCTGGTGTGCCCTTCATGAACAACACCACAGGAGCAGAATGAATGGCCTCTTGAATGGCCTGCTTGGTGTCCTCAGACATGAATCTCACAAGACCTGTTTTTGCGAAGTTGGCAAGTCTACGGTTGAACTAAGACGACGTTAGTGGTGATTATAAAGGCCGTTATTGGTTACTTAAATACTTACGATAGATCTGGTTGCTGAAAACATCTTGTTGGTTGAAGAAAAGTGGTTTGCCCGGGAAGAATACGGTGCTGATGGTTGGTGAGATTACTAATTCGGTACCTCTGATTTGCTGGTGTACGGAAGGGGCGAGCTGAGCATGTTTTGCGATGCAGGAAGGTGTTTTTTCAGAAAGCTGACCATTGGGTGCTGGGAGAATATATCGGGGAATAGTAGGGCTGTAAGCAAACTTGTAGTCTGTAGCAGAGAGCTGGCTGTGTTATCAGTGGAAGAAAGAAAGAAAACTCGAGATTACAGACCCCCGGTTCTAGCCCAGCACCGTAGGCCTTCGAGTCTCTGCTACAGGAGACCGACTTTACGCTGTTTAGTAAATACAAAAGTCGATGTGATTGCACTTCTGTGACCGCTACTATAGTACTCGTTGCTTGTCCCAGCCTACGGAGAATCTTTTTTTTTTTTTTTTTTTTTTTTTCATATGTTTCTTCTACGGGATATGTCGGCGCTTAATTAGAAATAACGATGATATACGATGATGCAATCTACGGCATCTGGATAAACGCAGCAGGATTCTTGATGTTGTAATGTGATCTAAGGCATCTGGGTAAACGCAGCAAGATTCTTGATGTTATGAAAAGTCGATATTCCTATCGCTTCTCATGATGCTGTTTCTCTTAGTCTTGGCAGCAGCTCGTGCGAAGTGTGATTCAGTATTAACAAAGATGATGATTGGTGATCAACTACTGACTCGATATTCGAGAGTTACTCCATTGTGGCCTTGAGAACCTTTAGGCCGTACAATTCTAGTGGTGCAGTGTCGAGCAATTATGAATCTCCGGATATTGTAGCAGCTACTTAATGTAGACACCATATATGTCCGGCCTCTACTAGAGAACTATCGGAAATACAACTACGTACTTTTTCCAGCAGATACAGCCAAGCCATGGGGGCATATCATTACAATGGCCAGCCACTGAACCAAGCCTATGGGTATGCAAGCCATGAACAAATGAGATAATACTGGCTGGGTGGTATGCACGACAAGGTAGTTGTTCTAACCATGTACTGTCGTCGGGAGAGTTAAACGGACTGGTTGACTGTCTAAGCGAATCCGCAAACTCAGCAAATCTACTATTGCAGTATCAGGTGCACACCACTGGAGCTGTGCTTGTACTTGACTTGATTATGGCTAATACACCAAATTATTTAGCGCCCAGCTACTCCTCTGGCATAATCGGGTTTCTAGCTGCCTCACTAGACACTTGCGGCAGAATGGTCCCTCTCGCTTCAAGCCACACCACCTTGCATTTTTGCTTCTTGCTATCTAAGATTGTATCTACCCACAATTCACCCTCCCCCACGACTGCTGCTCTTCATCCCACACAGTTTCCTCTTACTCTCCAATTTGTCGGCCTTGTCTCTACCACCACCACCATCACCAGCGCCCAGCGCTGGGTAGCGCACCCAGCTCTATAAATAGATCTTGGCGAACCGAACTGCACTAGAACCTCTTAATTGAGCTATAACACCCACTGCACCCAGTAAACCCGTTTAATGCCGGTTTTTTTTTTACTGCCTTTATTTGTGTAGCAGATCATTTACTGCGGTTTCCAGCTCCTGACTCACGGAAGTCAGCTTTCAGCCCTGTGCTGTCACTGCCTATGCTCCCGTTGTTGTGTCTGTGTTGCTGGGCCTCCTTCACCTGCTCATCAGGTGCATCAGGCGCGGCCACATCCGCATCCACTTCTCCACATTCATCTCCACCACACTCACGCGGTGGGCCACCACGCGGAGGCTTGCTTGTACACTCGAGATTTAATGGAACAACCATGTAGTAGTATCTCTATGTTTATTGTCATCCCGTGCTCCATACCGCATCATACTTGACCATAACAACAATTTCAGCCGGTACATCCTAAATGGTTTCATCATTTTGCCCGTTCTGCCTCAATTAGTCCTGCTTCTACGCCTTCTCTGCAGCTCTGTGCTTCGTCTTTCTGCTCTCGCTCACCGGGCCACTCCACATCCCCCCCCCATGCAGCGAATGTGTGCCGCGTGAGCCTCGAGACTTTGCGCTCTATTATTTTCTACTGTACTTGCTATTTTCTTTTCTTCCTATAGCTTTAATCTTCGCATGCCCCAGGCGTAAGTCTCTCGCTATGTCGTACTCTGCAAGTTATCCTATGCCTCCGCCAGGTTCAGGATTGCCGGACAACCCGCTGTGCGAGAGTCACGATGAACTTCAGGCACAGCACTCTCAGCACCAGCAGCTCAAGCAGCTGCAACATTTACAAGAGCAGCAGCGCCAGCAGCTCGGGCAACAGCAACAGCAACAGCAACAGCAACAGAAGTTGCAGCCACAGCAGCAACAACGGCCGCAGCAGCAACAACCACAACAGTCACAACAATCACAACAACAACTACAGCAACAGCTACAACAACTACAACTACAACAACAACTACAACAGCAGCAGCACTCCCAGTTCTCGCCACTCCACACGGGGTTCCGGCCCGACGCATCATCTTTGTTTACCTCAGGTGGCAGCGTCGCCCCCTCTGATTTAGTATCCCACCATCAAGACCTGTTTTCGGTGCCATTGGGGCCTGAATACCCCATCAAGGCCACCACCAGTACTTCCACAATAGTCACGTCCACGGACGACGACACGCTGCTGTCGCCAGCGGCTCTGCCGTCCACTGAAGATGTGTCGGACATCGGATCGATGACGCTAGAGCAGCTCTTGAAGGATGATCCCTTAGAGGAGTACTTGTCGAAGCAGGGCCAGTCGTCGGGCCTGACTCCTGCTGACAGTCCATTCTCTACGTCAAGCACTCTCAAGTCTCCTGATCTCACGCTTCTCTTTGCCAATACCAGCACAGCCACCACGAGCACCAGTTCTAACCCAAGCCGAACTCCCACTGCATCGCATGCCTCGTTCTTTGTTTTGGAGTCTCCCACCCGCAGCCGGATCTCGAGTGTTTCATCCGATATTGCCAGCATGGACGGTAGCAGCATCACTCTTCCTAGTCCACATGAGGTGCATGCCCAGGCAAAGCACCCATCTCGCAAAAAGTCCAGCTCTAGCCTGAACACCAAGAGTTTGAGGCCGTTAACTCACCGAAAAGCCATAAAGCCACGAACGGTGGTGAGAAAGACGCTTACCAAGGCGCAAATGGCTTCGCATGCCGCCGCCGCCGCCGCCGCTGCTCCTGCCCAGCGAATGGCTGCCAAAAGCTCCAGCTCTCCAGCAGTGTCTGCTGCTGCAGCAGCCAACAACAGGCTGCTCAAACTGCAACGAGAAAGACAGCTGCTTCAAATGAGACAGATGCAGCAGATCATAACGGGAGGTGGTGGCAGTAACAGGCGGACTTCTGCCAATGATCCAATTCTGAACCCGGTGTCGGGGGGTTCGTCGTCCAAGTTTAGTGGCCGCAAGTCGGTGTCGTTTGTGTACGAATCTCCTTCAAAATACGCTTCTAGTCCTCGGGAAAGACGCCTGGGGCGATCCAATAGTGATGTCTCTCTTTCTCCGACACCTTTTAGTGGGAACTTCCGTCACGCGGAAACTCCGGCTGGAGATTCGCATCCAGATCTTCCCAAGGCAGGCAGGACTGGAGCAAAGGCTGGTCACAGTAAGACGAAGAGAAATGCTGAGTTTCAGAATTTGATGACCAAGTTCTCCAAGGACAGTGAGGTTCCTTTTGAGCCCAAGATATACAATAGCATAAAGGAGGGATTGATGGAGTTTCAGGTGGAGGTACCTGAGGATGGAAGAAAGAGATCGCACAAGAAGAAATAGGAGGATCCGGGTAAATTATGACGAACTTTTTAAGAAAAATCACACCTCTGCTTGCAATATAACGGCAGGTGTTTCAATTGTACCGCAGATTCAATGATGCATAAACTCGGGACAGCAATATCGTAAATACAGCACTTCAAATGTATATGATTGAGGTCCATTTGACATACGTTTCGCCGCTTGCCGAAGAAGCTGAGAGTGCTCGGCTCATATCATACAGAGGTTCCACCAGGCTCATCGTTAAATTAAGCCTGACATATGTGTTGACGATTGTGAATCAAGCAAACGGCATAATACCTTGTGCGTGTACGGATAGGTATAATTACGGACAATGGGTTTTGTATAAATATATGAGCATATATTATATGATGGGTAGTGTGAGCAGGAGATGTTCTTTGGAAGTGTTGTAGGAGGCTGCGGGGTGTGGAACTGTGAAGTAGAGGAGCCAGTGGAACATGATATCCATACATGTACGCCGCTGCCGGATTAGATGAGTGATGGCGATGTCAAAGAATATTGTCAGTCTACTGAATACGGTTCAATGTGTTCAAGTGAGAGCAGCAATAAATGAAGAATTATCGGCCGCCCCTTAATAATCCTTCGTAAAGAAACACTAGCTTCGTGAAGACAGACAATGCACTAATTATAGGATAATTTCGAGCTCCTACTGCAAGTATATCTTTAGCCTTGATGTGTGGTATTTTAGTTTATACCGTGGATAATCTGACCACCTGCTACCAATAGCTGTCACTTGCCGCGGTTATCTGGCATCTGCTGCCACTAGCTCCTCGTAACCGTCAGTATCTGGCTTCCAATTTGGTAAGAAAATTCGGTCGTCACTGTTCTAGCGGTAACCCTATCAGCAATAACTTCCCCTTTACATGTAAGTTGTCACTTTTGCTTTTGATTTCACCTCCATATTTCCTTCTACTTCCACTTGCCCTACTGTGCCTCTACTACACTCCCTACTTCCACTGTTGGACCCGGCTCTGTCCACCATTCGGCATCTTAATTTTCCCTGTCCTTTTCATCCCGGCCACAGTTCCCACCTTGTCCTGCACCACCTTTCATGTTTCATTGCTGTTCTTCACAGCCTCCTCCTCCACAGCCTCTCCCCTACATTTCCTAAGCCACCGCGCCAGCCTCTACTTTCTCCCACAGCTGATAGATTCATCTGTCTCCAAAAACGCCAGCGCTTCAGTTTCATTCATTCCAACGTCATCTGCTAACATCAAACCAACCTTTATAGTAGTTTTCGCTTCTGGGTCTCCTCCGACCTCCCAGCACCTATAGTCTGTCAACTGCTTGAGTCCGTCCACCATCTCTAGATTCCCCTCCCTCTCTCTCGCCTTTGGTAATCGCTTACGTACGGCCCGCGAGCGTGCGGTACCGAATTCTACTCCACCCAAAAATGATTCTCCGAAAGCAATACTTGTCAGGTCTTGCCCAAACAAAAGCTTAATAACTGGCAGAATAGTGGACGGCTTCTGATATCCAGCCGTAGTTATCTGCCATTAGATTGTTTTGGTATCGAAAAATGACCTCGCATACATCAGCATCGCATTCTCCTGTGCGATCCAAAGCAGCAGGCTCAGTATCAGGTAAAAGGGTCACTAATGCTAACGGCAGTGGTAGCCATGGTGGCGGAAGGGCATTGGCAGCAGGTGGCAACGGCAGTGGCAAAAGCTCTGGAACAGACTTTGTCAAGAAGTTGTTCCAGATGTTGGAGGAAAACACATTTTCCAAGATAGTGCGTTGGTCGACCGGTGGAGACTCGTTTATCATCACCGATACCAACGAGTTCACCAAGCAGGTGCTTCCCAGCTACTTCAAGCACAGCAACTTCGCCAGCTTTGTGCGCCAGCTCAACAAGTACGACTTCCACAAGGTGAAGCTCTCGAACGAAATCAAGCAGCGCTACCAGATGGAGAACGTCTGGGAGTTCAAGCACCCGGACTTCAATAGAAACAACCGTGCCGCACTCGACAGCATCAAGAGAAAGGTGCCCGCTAAGAAGGACGGCGACACTTCCAACGCCAACGCCGGGCTGGTGTCCATCACGCAATTCAGAAACCTCCAGGACCGCTTTGACTTCCTTGAGAAGGACAACAAGAGCCTATACCGGCGTGTGGAGACGCTGGAGTCCCAGATCTTCCAGCTCAATACCAAGTACAACAGTATGGTTTCGTCCATGCTTACGGCGAAAACCTTCAACGATTCGTTTTCCAGGGCTCTCGACACCCTTGCCAAGACCTTTGCCCAAGTTGGCGTCCAGGTTCCGCAGCTCGACTTGCCTTTTGTGGAAATACCGGCCATAGCGCAGAGAGACTTGGCATCCGTGCCTGCAAACAGCGTTTCGCAGGCCCAGAGCACGCTGAAGATTGGCTTTGCACCATCTGAGCCACCTGCAAAGCGCCAGCAGCAGCAGCAGCCGTCGGAAGCGACCGTGCGGGCACCTTCTCAAATCCAGCTTCAGGCACAGATGCAGCCTGGTCAGCCTCACACCATAGCCAGCATCTCTTTGCCTCATGGACCTCTCTCTCCACGGCAGAGGGAAGAGAGGATAAGGGCCAGGCCTAAAGGCTCTGCTTTGCATGTACTTTTAGTCGAGGATGACGACGTGTGCATCCAGCTCTGCAAGAGGTTTCTTATGAAGTACGGCTGTACGGTTGTGGTGGTGAAAGATGGGCTGTCTGCAATAAGTGCAGTGGAAAAGGTGAAGTTTGACCTCATCCTAATGGATATTGTGATGCCCAACCTCGATGGAGCCTCAGCAACATCGGTGATTCGATCCTTCGACAGTGACACCCCTATCATTGCAATGACTGGTAATTACCAGCGGGAAGACCTCATGACCTACTTAGCCCACGGAATGACCGATATCCTTGCAAAGCCATTTACAAAAGTCGATCTATACATGATACTAGAGAAGCATCAAATGGAAAAGAATTTTATACGGCCATCTGCTAATGAAGGGGGAATCTCGTCATCGACCACTCCTTCCAGTACAAACCAGGTTGTTCCTGCCGCTGCTGGAAGTGCGGAGTTCAGTTCCTCGGCTACACCTGATCCTAATGCAGTTGATGCCGTAGTTGCTGCTGCTGCTGCTGCTGCTGAGGCCTCTCCAGCAGGAGTTGTACCTTCATTGGTGACTACTGCTGCTGCTGCTTCAAAGCCTGTGACTACAACGGCGGCTGACTCTAGTGTTCAGGCTCGTAAAAGGCGACAGTCGGGTCAGAGTGAGCAAGCAACGGGCATTGTGAATATAAATTCCGCTAATGCTCCATCTGCGCAGCAAGGAATGGATTTGCTGAATTCAAATCTGATAGCTACAGGCGAGTCCAGCGGTGCCAGTGGTAGCAGCCAAAACTTGCCGCCTCTTGAAATTAAAAGAGAGTATCCTTATGAAGACATGATGAAAAAGGCCAGATATGTGTAGTAATGTCGCCGCCACTACTAGAGCTCAACGGATAGAATAGGTGAAGTTACAGCAAACTTGACGGGAGAGCTGGTAATAATTTTGCTCGAAATGTTGTTTAATCGGCTGTTTGAGCTGGTAGGTGAGTGGCGGTCTGAGGTACCAGTTTTTGGTGTCATTGGGCTCCAGTCTATGTGTTACGGAAGACCCTTTTTCATGCTGAATCTGGATTTGGAGATCACAGATACGGGTGGAAAAGCTCGGCCTTATGCTATGAAAATGCACTTCAATTGATGTTCATAACTCATCAAAACTACCAGATCTTCAAGGTATTCTGCATGATTTGTATTCATGCTGGAGATGACTATCGACGGAGAAATGTCATTGACACACATCACGGCTGTGACGGGTAGGTACATGCATTGGGTGGTTACTCTCTCCTGTTTAAAAGCGATTTCTACTCAGATGCGGGATATTTCAACCATTGCTCCCTGCTTTGCTATGATTTATGTGAGCTGATATACAGAACAACCAATGATGATGTTTTTTTCTACTTCCAGGTCCGTCCACACTACAGATTGACAGATAGAGTTAACCTAGGAAGCAAATGAAACCCCACATTTTTTTTATCATCAACGCCGATCTTTGCTGGTTCCCTAGCCCCTCAGAATTGGTTTGTTTTCTGTTCTCCGACAGTCGATTCTTGGTGCCATCTACCAGTCTCCCCTCCATTCTGTATAATCTTTTTTTCTAGTAATTGTAATAGGAATCCACCAATAACGCATCCCGATACATGTCCCGGACCCACATTTTTCTGTGCAGTAAGCTCGGCGCTCGAAGCTCTTGAAATTTTTCCATTTTTTGCGGGGTGATTCATTCCTAATTTCCACCTTCTGCTAACCACTTCAAACTGGACTTAGAAGCTCTACCAATGTTAGGAATCGCTAGAAACTTTGGTAAACGTTTTGGCTCGGCCGCCTGCTCCTCGCACTACATTTCGGCCTTCAGATTCAACTCTACTTTGGCATTTTTGGAGACTGCTGGTGGAGAGCTAACTCCAGCTTCTCTTTCCACTTTGAACGCTGCCAATCAAGTGGGAAAGCCAATCACTGCGTTATTGACTGGCTCGCAGAGTGAGTCTGCCACCAATGAGCTCAAGAAGTATCCCGGAATCAACAAGATTCTCATTTCCAAGTCCGGCAAGTATGATAACAACCTCCCGGAGGAACTTTCTCCATTGTTAGTGAGCATTTTGAAAGATTCTGACTTCACAAATTTCTTTGTGCCAGCCACCTCAGTTGGTAAAAATGTGCTGCCAAGAGTTGGAGCATTACTTGACTTGCAGCCTGTCTCAGATATTGTCAAGGTGATATCGCCTGATACCTTCATCAGACCTACGTATGCCGGTAATGCCATGCTCACGGTCAAATCCAAAGACAAGCAAGTTTTGGCCTCCGTCAGAAGTTCCGCCTTTGATCCTGTGGAGGAAGGTGCCGATAATGGTGCTGCTGTTGAGGAGCTGGCTTATGTTGAGTCTGGTAACAAGACGCAATTTGTGTCGAACCAGTTGACCAAGTCCGAAAGACCCGACTTGAATTCTGCAAAGATCGTTGTCTCTGGTGGAAGAGGTTTGAAGAACAAGGAGGAGTTTGAAAAGCTTCTCTATCCTTTAGCCGACAAGTTGCATGCTGCTCTTGGAGCATCCAGAGCTGCTGTTGATGCCGATTTCTGTGACAGTTCTCTTCAAGTTGGTCAAACTGGTAAGGTTGTGGCCCCGAACTTGTATATTGCTGTTGGCATTTCCGGTGCTATCCAACATTTGGCTGGTATGAAGGATTCCAAGGTCATTGTTGCAATTAATAAGGACGAAGAGGCCCCTATTTTCGGTGTTTCGGACATTGGTCTTGTGGGTGACCTATTCGAGGTTGTCCCAGAGTTGACCCAAAAGTTGTAAGATAACTAACTAGATAACTAACTAGATAGCGAATTAGATGTGCTATATGAGGTTTGGAATCCTGTAGTGGTAGCATTTCCATGAGGTCAAGACATATCCAAGAATAATTTGCTGCAGACCTTGGCTAATGATATTTTTGATTTATTATCTGTTTTCTCCTGTTGTCCCTAGCATATATTTGAATAATACTTTATGATACCTCGGGACTGTTGTTACTTTTGTGCTGCGTCTCTTCAAACGGCAAAGTCAAAGATACTACAATGATTGAGAAAGCTCGTCAAATGAGCTTATAGATACGAGTATATTTTCATATATATATCCCCCCTCTTGTTGGATATTCTTTGTGTTTCGTCGAAGTATGTCCAGTTATATATATTACCACTTTTGTTCCTGGTATCTTGTTTTTTCCTTTTCCTATCCACCTCGTTAACTTTGATAATTTCTAATTTGCTATGGTCTACGATAAATCGATTGAAATGGAACAGCAAGCCTGGGTTGCCAATAAATATAACAAGCAGCCTGCACTAGCTGCCCTTACTGGTTTAATTGCTTCATTCCCTATACCGAAAGTGTTTGCATCCAATGCTGTTCCACTCTTGATGTGGAGAGAAAAAAGGCAGGCAGAAAGGATTAAGAGCCAAATCAAATAAGTAGAAAGTGGTATACATCTAATATAGTACAAATTATGCGGAATCAAATATACTCCGAAGTAGAATGGGTTAATGAGCTTCAGTCGCTCGGCAGTTACGGACCGACATCTACTCAGCTCCACCGACAATGATCGATCCAACCCAATTAAATTATCCATAAAAAGATCTACGGAATTCTGTTCCATTTTCTATGCTCCAAATGTGGCAAGCACATCTTACATTCAAATTTAGCAAGTAAATTCCTATCGACATACATCTAATATAGCACAATCAAAAGCCCACCTATGGGACATTGAAGAGAGAGAAGTTCCTGACGATATTTGGACCATACTCTTCATAGTCCTGCTTGGTATGGCAGTAACTTCTAAACTCGGAAGTCTGTGCCAATAAAGAGCCTCCAAACCAGACGGCATTCTTCTGCTTCTTGTGGGAAATGACTTGGACTTGAACACCACTTGATTTGGCTCCACTCAGCATTTCACTTTGTGCAACACGTTCATTAACCAGGTTTCTCAAGTCTCTCTGCAACCTTCTACCAAAGTCCTTAAACATCGTTGAACCTCCACTAAGAACGATATTTTTGTACAAACTTTTACGCACATCAATTGGAGATGCTTGGATAACCTGATCGACAATTTCAGGAAGCGGAGTGAGGAAATCAGATGATGTGATTTCCGGGTTGAAGAAGATCTCGGGGGCCAAAAATCTCTCGTAACCAACGTCAACGGTCACTTTTCGATGTGACACAGTGTCAACGATGTACTTGGCAAACATCTCTGGATTCTGGTCGAACTTATTGAATTCCTTGACGATGTCGGGGCAGACGTAGCAAAACTGCTGCTTGATCTGCTCGGCGGTTCTAAGCGAGGAATCCGGTTCTCCTCTCTCTCTAAGCATTGTCTGAATGAAAGATGTGATATCTCTGCCGGCAATAGGGATGTTCTTGATGGCAGATCCGATGACATAGCCCTCGGCAACGGGAATGACGTGGGTAACACCATCTCCCGAGTCAATCACGGTACCGGTCAAGGTTCTATCGGTGACCTTTGGCGAAGCCCAGGAGGCCGCCAATGCAAGAACGGCCTGCACGGCAATGTATAAGCCGGCGCAGTTGAAGGATTCAAACATGATTTCGGCGGTGTTCTCCCTGTTTTCTGGGGGGTTCAAAGGTGGCTCAGTCAAAAGGAAGAAGTGATCCTCAGGTTCGCATCTAAGAAACTTGAAGATGGACGTTTCCCAGAACCTCTCCATCTGATCCCAATTTTCTATCTGTCCATGCCTGATCGGGTAGTGTAGAGAGTATCCTGGGCCCTTGGCGGCATCTAGAGCCTCGTCTCCGATGTAGAAGTCTAAATCAGCCATGTCTTTCTTGATGGAAGAGAGGTTGTTGTTGGCATTTCTGCCGGACGAAATCGTCGAAGAAGACAAGAAGGAAGGTTTGGCAGGCGCAGACGGCTTGTTTGCCGAGCCAGATGCCCTGGTGGCGATTGCTGTTGGAAAAACCCACGATGGTGAGTCGTTACCTGCAAATCCTAGTTTCGTCAGCCCAGTACCATTGTCTGAGATACTGTTAGTAAGAGAAGGCACAGATGGGTTCTCCAAGGTCTACTTACCCATTACAACGGCTGGAGTATAAGAACTAGCCATGATGATTGTTCAGACACTTGTTTAAAAAGAAGATGTAAGTGATGGAATTTATCGATGATAGTGAGGCCAGCCAAAGTTGTCTGTCTCACACAGAAGGCGAGGGGCGCGGGTTCGTAACCGGTGGAAGACGAGAGGATACTTGGAGGAACATGAAGCAGAAGTGTTTAATTGGAGGAAAGGGGTGGGCAGGGGATATGGGATAAAGCGGGGAGAAGAAAGGAGTAGAACGAGACGAAGATGGAGAAGTAGAACGAGATGGAGATGGAGAAGTAGAACGAGACCTAGATGGAGAAGTAGAACGAAACTTAGGCGAAGAAGTAGAACGAAACTTAGACGAAGAAGTAGAACGAGACGAAGATGGGGATGGAGACCTACACCTAAATCAGTGCTAACCGGAATGTGCATCATGCTTATGGTAGTAGACACATAGCAGGGCTGCATGGGTCTTGTGATAATTTTGCTACCCTCTTGCATCGTCTTGTAGTCGTCCTGTAGCTATCAGTTGTGTCCAAAGAAGTTTTGCTTAACGTCATTGTACTGCAGTTATTGGCTCCATATGAAGAAACCCATGCTTAGTATTATTGCATTGCAGTTGCTAGTCATGGTAGCCTCTTAGTAGTAGACTCATAGTGGTAGCCGCTTGGTAGTAGGCCCATCGTAGTAGCATGCCAATCAATTCCAATATCTGAAAGTTATATCTGGTGTAGTAGCTGACTGGTAGAAACAGCTGTCTTAGTGCGGTAGCGGGCAAGTCGTTGCATACCAATTAATTTCACTAAGGCATCCGTGAGCTAGCTGTACCTACGATCGCCTGAGAATTTTTGTATCTAGCAGCCAGTCGTCCTTGACTACTTCTCTTTGTTGACTGCTTGAGTGTTTGCAAAATAGCAACCAGTGAAAATTTCATCCCCAATCCCTGTGAAGTTCAACACATCTATTAAGTGGATGCAATGGATGGCTTACGTGTTCTACCTTCATGTTTTGGCTACCGCACATGTTCACAGCTACCGAAAGCCACTGCACTTGAGTTTTCCAGCCCGGTACAGCTGGTAGCAGCCAACTATCTACTAGAGCAACTATAACTGGCTGCCATTTAATCTAGTAGGTGGTAGTCGAGCGGATGAAGCCCGACTCCTCCTATCGCTCCTGTAAAGAGGCTGTCAGTGTAGCTTGGTAGCAAAGACCGAGAACTAGACAGCCGAATCAGATTGTACGGTAACGCAATCCGCAGCAGAAAGCCGCATAAGATCTATATTTCCTAATATTTTGGTGTATACCAGCCTCTAGCTGTCCGTCTAAGGATATACGTTTCATGAATGAATACAGGAATACTCTTACAGTGCGGAACATGGGGAATATCCGCTAAATTCAATTCAGCTGCACATATATGCATAGGAAAAGCTGCATGATTACGACTATAGTGCAAGCTACTGCTGAGAGTTGTTCAAAGCTATGGTTCCGAATTTTGTACATTCCTGCAGGCTTTGTGGTGCAGGCAGAGATTAATCTTCATTAATCAAGGTTGAAGAATATAACTGCTCCGACGCTTCACGGATGATTTATATGTTCCGGTCCAGACTATCTACCAGATACCGATTTCCCAGTAAATAGTCTCTGGATACTGTCTCTTCGGTTGCAGTCTTCTCTAGATACAGTCTTCTTCGGCTACAGTCTCTTCGGTTACAGTCTCTTCGGTCACTGTTTCAGTTGCAACGCCGGAGAAGCTGACTGTGCCGGAAGCCTGTGGAGCCCAAAGTTCGTGGTGGTGTGGTGCAGCGCGGTGGAAACGAGAATCACCCGCATTAGTGATCTTGAACACGACAGAATTATTAAAGAATTGCGTTGTCAATGCCAGTGTAAGGTTAGTTATTAAGTCTCATGCTGTGTTTGGCAGTTGTGCGTGCCTGGCCACTGTTGGCTCTCTTACTGCTGCTTGTGCCGGCGCAGCTCGAGCAGCCCCCTCTATGCGGAAACCTATTACGCTAAGCGCCGTACCTGGTACCATGCCATTACGTCACGGTATGGGCTAACGCTCTGTGGTCCGCCCCGTGTAGACTTTGGCGCTCATTCCACCGAGCCAAGTATATCGAGTTACAAAGCCTGGCAAGGCTGCAGATTCCAATTCGGCCAGACACTTGCACGAGAAAAGTAGTTAAACTGCCTGGGCTGACCACATGCTATCGGGGTGCCCGATAACGTTGGCGCGGAGTACCCGGCAGAAATTCCGCTTCTTTTTTTCCTCCCCCAGCCATATTGCAAGGGCCAGGAGTATTCTCCGCTAAATACTGTGTTCGGCAATGTGCAGTTCTGTAGATCTCGCTCCATCTAGGCTCCTACAACAGCTCACAACCACTTGGCAGCAGCAGCAGCAGCAGCAGCGACTACTCCAGCATTATCTGGCAGATTTCACTGATCTATGCTTGTGCGCCTACTACTGCTGTTCGGCACTGCTATGCATTCTGCTGCTCGGCACTGCTATACATTCTGCTGCTCTCTGCTTCTTCTCCACATACCCTAACGGACTTCCATACTGCGCAAAAATTTTTCTTTTTTCTCTGGAGATGACTTATTCATCGGGGTTCTACTTTGGGATTCTCGCTTGCTTCTAGGCGCACCTGGCTTACAAATCTCTTATTAAGATCGCAGTTTTCTTTGCACCCAGCAAATACACATACATATATATATATTCACCAGTACTACAAGAAGCTTTTTTTTCTTCTGTGTTTACTGTAGTGTTTGTTGAACTCAATTTTCATCATGTCTTCCTTGCAACAATTGAAAGCTACCGGCACCGTTGTCGTTGCCGATACCGGTGATTTTGAGTGTAAGTATATCCAAGTATATCCACGACTAGTGTTTCTCCGGCATTGATTCAGACCTTCTTCTACCTTGCCGTCGTTGCCTTTGGCCGTCGCCGTTTGCCACTGGTTGCTCCCAACTACTGATACTAACGTCGTAGCCATCGCCGAATTCAAACCTCAGGACTCAACCACCAACCCATCTTTGATCTTGGCTGCTACCAAGAAGCCGCAATATGCCGCATTGATGGACGTCGCCATCGAGTACGCCAAGTCCAAGGCCTCAGATCCAAAGGAGCAGGCCACCATCGCCCTTGACAGACTTCTTGTCGAGTTCGGTAAGGAGATCTTGAAGATTGTTCCTGGTAGAGTGTCGACAGAGGTCGATGCCAGACTCTCTTTTGACAAGGAGGCCACGATCAAGAAGGCCTTGAGCATCATCGAGCTTTACAAGTCCGTTGGAATTGATAAGGAGAGAATCTTGATCAAGATCGCCTCCACCTGGGAGGGTATTCAGGCTGCCAAGGAGCTTGAGGCCAAATACGGCATTCACTGTAACTTGACTTTGTTGTTCTCGCAGGTCCAGGCAATTGCCTGTGCAGAAGCTAAGGTCACTTTGATCTCTCCTTTCGTTGGTAGAATTCTGGACTGGTACAAGGCCAAGACCGGCGAGACGTACGACTCCGCTACCGACCCTGGTGTCAAGTCCGTCAAGAGTATTTTCAACTACTACAAGAAGTTCGGCTACAAGACCATCGTCATGGGTGCCTCCTTCAGAAATACCGGTGAGATTAAGGCCCTTGCAGGTGTCGATTACTTGACCATTTCTCCAAAGCTTTTGGCCGAATTGGATGGCTCTAAGGAGTCCGTTCCAAAGGAGCTCGATGCCGCCAAGGCCTCTGCTCTGGAGATTCCAAAGCTTTCTTACATTGAGGATGAGTCCAAGTTCAGATTCGACTTCAACGAGGATGCCATGGCCACCGAGAAGTTGGCCGAGGGTATCAGAAAGTTCAGTGCCGACTGTATTACCTTGTACAACGAGTTGTTGAAGAAGATCGAAGCATAAATGCTGTGAGCAGGGTGCGGATGCTGTTAGTAATGAAAAAAAAAAAAAAAAAAAAAAAACGACCATTAGTGAGTATTTAGTTAATGAGATGAAAACCAAACGTAGCCTTGTAGAGGCCGTGGACGGACAAAGCACGCATCGATGCCAACAACTACCTTGCGGCCGTGTCAGCCTGAACCTGAGCAACCAGCATTTCTGCAATAATGCATATCTGCAGATGTGCTTCTGTGTGCCGTTCTCAACTATCCTTCCTTCTCCTTCCTGGTACCCCAGACACTCCTAGGTACTCCAGAGCATCTTCTTGTAGCTTACGTAATGCCTGAGACACCGGTTTCCGATTATGTTGCAACACTTATGTGCCGGGCATCTGCACGTCACAATTACAGAGGCTGCTGTGGCTATAACCTGTCAACTCACTTTTTAGTGGAATCTGGAAACTTTGTCAGCACACCAAATTTCATCTGTTGGCTCCTTTGCCAGACCCTTGGCATCTTCGGCTTTCTTCAGCTTCACGCCGCCGCTTACGTCATCTCCGCGGCTGTCGATACTACGACTGAGTTCCTCACCTTCTTGCATTTCGATTCTCCACTACAAACAGCACAATTGTCGGCATTTTTTTCTCTCAGGCGCAATGGAGAGCTTTACAGTGGATCAGATATTCACGGAGTTGCGGTCCAGAGACGAAATCCGGCGAATCAAGGCCGCCGGTGAGCTTAAAAAGTACTTCATCCAAATCTCCAGAGATATCGTATCTACCGAACAGTTGGCTAGATGCAACAACTACATCAACGCTAAGATCTCGACGCTAATAAAGTCGAACAAGATTCCGGATCAGTTGGGCGGAATTGAAGCTATCAAGGCTTTGGTTGAGCTTATCACAAAGACCACAGAGGATGCTTCTCTTCCTCAGTTGAATGTTGCCACTACAACAGAGGAGAATTCTAACATGATCACACGTTACGCCAGCTTTCTAAGGAGACTAGTGGGCAGCAACGATCTCCGGGTGATGAAGTCTGCGGCCATCACTTTGGGCAAGTTGGCGATTCCCGGGGGTTCGTTGACAGGTGATTTTGTAGAGTTTGAGGTTAAGCAGTCACTAGAGAGGTTGTCGTCCGACAAGTCGGAGAACCGGCGCCATGCGTCCATCTTGATAATAAGCTCCTTGGCATACAATGCTCCCGCCTTGTTGTATCCTTACATTAACGAAATTCTCCTGAACATTTGGATTGGATTGCGTGACACCAAGCTACTGATACGGCAGGACTCTGCCATCTGCTTACGGCATTGCCTCAACATAGTCTACGAGCGTGATTCTGAGTTGCGAAGCTACTGGTTCACTAAGCTCTACAACGAGGCCTCCGGAATATTCAAGAACTTGTTGGCCCACTCGAATTCCGCTTCGACTGCAGGCTCTTTGAGCAACATCGGGAACACTCCCGCAGAGTTTCTTCACTGTTCCTTGCTCTGCTATAGGGAGTTGATCATGCAAGGAACGTCCGTCTTGGCACCTAAGGTTGATGAAATCTATGAAACCTTGATGGGAATCAAGGACAACCGTTCCGTTGACGTTCGCCGAGAGGTCACCATCATCATGCCAAAGTTGGCCCACTACAACAAAATTAAATTTGTCGATAAGTATATGCACAGGATTCTTCTTTACTATATTTCCCAGCTAAAGGCAGGTAAAGATAGATCCTTTATATTAACCAGCATCGGTGATCTGGCCATCGAAGCAAGAAACAACATCGTCAACTACCTCGATGGTGTCGTCATGGAAAATATCAAGGAAGGTCTATCGTCGAAAATCCCCAAAACTTTTAGAGAGTTATCATCTTCCTGTTTCTACTGTCTCTCGAAGTTGGCTATTGCTCTTGGTCCGCCCCTCACAAAGTTTGTTAATAACTACCAGATTCTGAAGTTTATCTTGTCGTCACCCATTACAGATAATATGTTGAGTCTTTTGAAGGTGTTCATTGATGATTTACCCTCGTTGGAACCCCTCATCAATGAAAAATTGATCAATATCATTAGTAATTGTCTCTCTGGGTATGATTTCCAGCATCCGGGCTCACCCGACTTTAAAGAGCTTATGGATCCCGATATGGCGTACAACTACAGACGCAGCATGATCAGCAAAGAAGGAGATCTTTTCAACAACCCTTCAACCTCCTCAAATCCAAACTATGTTGATGTCACTCCGCTTGCCAACCTTCCGAAAACAAATTATTATGCCAACGCAGATGTTGCGGTTATCTTACAGGCCTTAAAGGCTTTAAGTTTCTTTAATTTTCGCAATTATGACCTCACTGAGTTTGCGAGATATTCGGTTACTTGCTACATGATGCACGATAATCCTGAAGTTAGGTTAAAGGCCTCTCTGACAGTTTCTAGCATCTACATGAAGAGCTCAATTTGTCTTCAAAAAAGTGAGCACTCTTTGAAATCAGTCAATGAAGTGTTGACCAAACTATTGACAATATGTACTACCGACCCAGTCACCGAAATCCGGTTACAAGTATTGAAGAGCTTGGGGGATAAATTCGACGCCCAATTATCCCAGGCTGAAAATGTCAGACTGATATTCATGTCCTTAAATGATGAGATCTTTGATATTCGAAAAGCTGGGATAAAGTTGGTTGGAAGGCTAACATTTATTAATCCTGCATACATTGTTCCTCCATTAAGAAAGTATTTGATTCATCTGTTAACAATACTTGAGTATGGTGGCGATAGCACAAGGAGAAAAGAGGAGACTGCTATCATTTTATCTTCGCTAATCTCGAATACTGGCGACCTAACGAAGCCCTATCTTGATCCTATAATGGATGCATTATTACCCAGAGCAGTTGATTTTAGTGCCTCTGTTGCCTCAGCAGCCATTGCTGCCATTGGGGAGATGTCCGTCGTTAGCGGTGAAGAAATGTTGCCATATGTTCCTAAGCTTATGCCAATCCTAATAGAGACGTTTCAAGACCAAAGTTTGTCATATAAGAGAGATGCCGCTTTGAAGACGCTGGGGCAGCTTTCTGGATCTTCTGGTTATGTTATCAAGCCCCTTGTCGACTACCCACAGCTTTTGGGTCTTTTGGTTAATATTCTAAGGTCAGAATCATCTCCAACGGCTAGAAGAGAAACAGTCAGACTCATGGGTATCCTTGGTGCATTGGATCCTTATAAATACAGAGAGGTTGAAAGAGCTGGTCAGGACTCGACAACTGTGGCAGAGCAAAATGCTCCTTCGATTGATATGGAACTTCTCATGAAAGGGAAGTCGCCCTCCAATGATGATTACTTCCCCACTGTTGTGATCACCACGTTGCTAAAAATTCTCAAAGATCCTTCATTGAGCAATCACCATCCAGCAGTGACTCAAGCAATTATGCATATTTTCAAGACTCTAGGCGTCAAGTGTGTGCCTTACATGGATCAAGTGATACCTGGCTTCTCTACCGTGATGCATATGTGTCCTCAATCGATGTTGGTAACATACTTTCAGCAATTGGGAGATTTAATCAAAATTGTGAAGCTAAACATAAGGCCCTTCCTTCCTCAAATATTCAATTTGATCAAAGACTTTTTCAAGTATGTCAATTTGCAAGTTACAATCATTGGTGTCATTGAACAGGTTTCAAAGGCGCTTGATGATGAATTCAGAGTGTACATTTTGGATGTGATTACAATGCTTTTGGATGTCATGGAGAGGGACACTTCGCAAGGTAATGTGTCTACTCTCCGAGTTCTAAAGGCTTTTGTTCTCTTTGGAGCAAATATCGAGCCATATATTCACTTGATTATACCACAGACGGTGAAATTATTCGAGTATTCGCCTCCAAAAGTCAGAAAAGCCGCAATTGATACTGTCGGACGGATTTCAAGGAAGGTTAACTTGGCCGACTATGCTTCTGAGATTGTGCAGCCCTTATTGAGACTTTTGAGTAACACTACGAATGAGGAATTAAGAACTGCGGCAGTAAATGCCGTATGCTCTCTCATGATGCAAATGAGTCAAGAATTTTCTGTGTTTGTTCCTGTTGTGTCTTCAGTTCTGGTCTCAAATAAGCTACAATACCCTATTTTTGATCAATTGGTGGGAAAACTCCTTAATGGGGAGCCGCTATCTTCCACTATCTCTCTGTATTCAGATTTAGACTCGTCCTCCTCCGACAATTTCGAAATCGAAGCTACTCCAAGAAAATTGCCTGTGAACCCACAGGCACTTAGGAATGCTTGGGATTGTAGTGCTAAGCGCACAAAAGAGGACTGGCAGGAATGGATGAGAAGATTGAGTATTGAATTTTTGAAGGAATCGTCTTCTCCTGCTTTGAGAGCATGTTCAGCCCTTGCAACTGTCTACCCTCCACTAGCCAAAGATTTGTTCAATTGCGCGTTTGCAAGTTGTTGGAATGAGCTTCATATTCAGTACCAAGGAGAGTTGGCACAAGCTTTATGCATTGCTCTCTCCTCACCAAACAGCTCACCTGAAATACACCAAACTTTGCTAAATCTAACTGAGTATCTCGAGCATGACGAGAAGTCCTTGCCGATAAGAATTCAGGCTTTGAGTCAGTACGCTCAAAGGAGTCATGCCTATGCCAAAGCTTTACATTACAAAGAATTAGAATTTATTCAGGAGCCTTCAACCCCAACTATTGAGTCGCTTATCAGCATCAACAACCAACTTCAGCAGACTGATGCTGCAATTGGTATTCTTAAGTATGCACAAGAGCATAATGGGCTTCAGTTAAAGGAGACGTGGTATGAAAAGCTTCAGAGATGGGATGATGCTTTGCAGGCCTATAATGAAAGAGAGAAAGAGGAACCAAATTCAACCGAAATTACTATGGGTCAGATGAGGTGTTTCCATGCTCTTGGGGAGTGGGAATCGTTGAGCGAACTAGCACAGGAAAAATGGAATACTTCTTCGAATGAGATTAAAAGATCTATTGCTCCTCTTGCTGCAGCTGCATCTTGGGGTCTTGGTCAGTGGGAGAGAATGGGCACGTATATTAGCGTGATGAAAACGGAATCTCCTGACAAAGCATTCTTCAATGCTATTTTATCCTTGCATAACAATAATTTTGAGGCAGCTTCTCAACAGATAACCAAAGCTCGTGATCTTTTGGTTACAGAAATCACTGCGCTAGTCAGTGAGTCCTATAACCGTGCTTATGGTGTGGTTGTGAGAGTTCAGATGTTGGCAGAATTGGAAGAGATTATCAAATACAAATGTCTTCCTCCTGGATCCGATAAGAGGATGCACATTAGAGAAACATGGAACAAGCGCCTCTTAGGATGTCAGAAAAATGTAGACATCTGGCAGAGAATGCTAAAGGTTCGTGCTCTCGTTGTCAAGCCAAAACAAGATATGGACATTTGGATCAAGTTTGCCAATTTGTGTCGTAAAGGTGGCAGATTGAGTCTTGCGGAAAAGGCTCTTAATAGTTTGTTGAATGAAGGAGATTCTCCGCAACATACTTCAAGGGCTTCTCCTCATGTTGTGTACGCCCAATTGAAGTACATGTGGGCTAGAGGGCAACACAAAGAGGCCTTGAAGCATCTTGTGGACTTTACCTCAAAGCTCTCAAAGGATTTGGGGATTAATGAAGATGAAGCTATAACCCAGCCCCTTCCGACAGATGTTTCTGGAGCATCCGAAAATATTGAAAAATACACCAAACTTTTGGCTAGATGCTACTTGAAACAGGGAGAATGGAAGATAGCACAGAACTCGTCTTGGACTAGCACGGAGGCCAGTAGTATATTGGGTTCGTTTTTGTTGGCAACACATTTCGATTCTAAGTGGTATAAGGCTTGGCACAATTGGGCTTTAACTAACTTTGAAGTTATTTCACCAGAATCAAAGCAGTTGAATAATTATGATGATACTGCACAGTTAGACAAAAAGACTGTTGATGTGGACTCGGTTCTACACTATGTGGTTCCTGCAGTCAAGGGATTTTTCCATTCAATTGCTCTCTCCTTGTCCAATCCTCTTCAGGATACTCTACGCTTACTAACTTTATGGATTAACTTTGGAGGAATTGATGAAGTTGCTAGCGCAATGCAAGAAGGCTTCCAGATGGTTAAAATTGATACGTGGTTGGATGTTATACCGCAGTTGATCTCGCGTATCCACCAACCTGACCCTGTGGTCAGTAAGTCTTTGCTTGGCTTACTATCTGATTTAGGAAGGGCGCATCCTCAGGCCTTGGTTTATCCTCTTACGGTGGCCATAAAGTCGGAAAGTGTCTCTAGACAGCGAGCTGCTCTTACGATCATTGACAAGATGAGGCAACATTCGGCAACCTTGGTTGATCAGGCTACAGTGGTCAGTAACGAATTGATTCGTGTTGCTGTTTTGTGGTATGAAATGTGGTACGAGGGTTTGGAGGATGCCTCTAGAGCCTATTTCGGTGAACACAATGTTGATAAAATGTTTTCTATTCTTGAACCACTTCACCAGGTACTCGAAAAGGGACCTGATACTATCCGGGAAACGTCGTTCATCAATACCTTTGGTAAAGACTTGAATGATGCAAGGCAATGGTTGATGAACTTCAGGCGGACAAGAGATGTTGCATACCTAAATCAAGCCTGGGATCTCTACTATGCTGTTTTCAGACGAATCTCAAGGCAATTGCCCCAATTGCAGGATCTTGATTTGCAGCATGTTTCTCCTAAATTGTTAGCTGTTAAAGACTTGGATTTGGCAGTGCCTGGGACATATGTGGCTGGCAAGGAAGTAATCCGCATAGTGAGATTCGACCCGATATTATCTGTGATCACGTCGAAGCAGAGGCCAAGAAAGTTTAGTATTTTGGGAAGTGACGGTAAGACCTATCAGTATTGTCTTAAGGGGCATGAAGATATCAGACAGGATAGCTTAGTGATGCAATTGTTTGGATTGGTCAATACTTTGTTAGCTAATGATCCAGAATGTTTCAAGAGGCATTTGGATATTCAGAGGTTTGCTGCCATACCACTATCGCCAAACTCTGGTTTGTTAGGATGGGTTCCAAACTCTGATACTTTTCATGTGTTGATAAAAGAGTACAGAGAACCTCGAAAGATCTACTTGGATGTTGAGCATCGAATCATGTTGCAAATGTCGCCAGATTATGATAACTTAACTTTATTAGAAAAGGTCGAAGTATTCACATATGCTTTGGATATTACAAGGGGACAGGACTTGTACAAAGTGCTATGGTTCAAGTCAAAGTCTTCCGAGGCATGGTTGGAAAGAAGAACCACTTACACTAGATCATTGGCTGTAATGTCTATGGTCGGTTATATTCTTGGATTGGGAGATAGACACCCTTCAAATTTGATGATGGACAGAATTACAGGCAAGGTGATCCATATCGATTTCGGTGACTGTTTTGAAGCTGCAATCTTAAGAGAGAAGTACCCTGAAAAGGTTCCATTCAGGTTGACAAGAATGTTGAGTTATGCAATGGAGGTTAGTGGTATTGAAGGATCATTCAGGATTACGTGTGAAAACGTGATGCGTGTTCTAAGAGACAACAAAGAATCATTGTTGGCAATATTGGAGGCATTTGCTTATGATCCTTTGATCAATTGGGGTTTTGATTTTCCTGTCAGAGAAATTATTGAAAACTCGGGCCACCACTTGCCAAATGCTAACTATAATGAACTTCTACGTAACGGTCAGATCTCCGAAGAAGATGCAGCAAATATGGCAGCCCAGTACAAGAATGAGGTCAGAAATGCAAGAGCTGCATTTGTGATCAAGAGAATTACAGATAAATTGACAGGGAATGATTTCAAGAGATCTAATGATCTCGATGTGGCTACCCAGGTGGACAAATTGATACAGCAGGCAACATCTGTTGAAAATCTATGCCAGCACTATATTGGATGGTGTTCTTTCTGGTAGTTGGCGTGCGATATATCGTGTACATGTAATTAATTAGAATGATGAGATGATATCTAGGATAATGGAGGAGCAGCATTGACAACTGCCGGGGGTATAGTATTAATCATTACTGGAAATAGATATTCTATATGCGGGTAGTCTGCAGGCAATAAAGGCGAAAACTTTCGTTTTTATAGAAACGGAGATGCGTCAGGTATATCTCGTTGCGGTTCTGCAGTTATTGGGTTGGTCGAATCCACTTTTTAATTACCGGGTGTGACTTCTCATCCGATAAGTTCAACTCATTGTCGAAGTATTTTCTCTGTAATACATTCTTTATATTTAGTTCTTTCATGGCTTCATTAAAAGTACTCTCGGAGATTTCACCACCAGCTAACTGTCCAGTCAACTTCACCACTATCTGACCTACGACTTCGCCGATTCTTGACCCCAGGGGATATCCATCGTCAAAACCATTTTGAAGGCTCTTTTCCTTGAGTTTTGTGATGCCATCCAAATATCCCTGCTTCGCATACTTTCTTTTCAAAGCTATGAGATCCTGAGTCAGATTTCCTTCTTCTGCACCGTAGTTTTCGTAGGAATCGTCCTTATTAGGTTGTACTTCACTTGATTCGCTATACCAAACGTCAGAATCCGAAGTTGAAGACGGCATCATTTCAGAAGGCCAAAAATTATAAGAGATCAGGTGAAATTATCAAATTTAGAGGACGCTATAAAAACAGAGTACGTTAGAAGCAAAAAAAAAAAAAAAAAAAAAAAAAAAAAAAAAGCTCTAAGTAAAAAGCATTCGACAGGTTAAGAAATTAGTAAGCAGAATATATAGGTATAAAAGTTGTCTGTGAGGCCTAGTAGGCGCAGAAACAAGTTATAGAAATGCCAAGTGATTTCAAACTCTACCACACCGTCAAAAACCTATGAAATATAGTGAATTTCCAGTAGCAAGAAAGCAGCAAAAACTGGTCCAGTACAGTAACTAGCATGTTGGACAGGATTTACTAGCACATAGACTGCGAGGTTAGCCGCGGCAACACCTCTACACAGGCTAGGAGCAGAAGATGGAAGAGTAGACGTTCAGTCGTTCCGTAGTATCAGCATGCCTAAAAGGTTGAACAGCCGAAAGAGGCCGGCTGGAGATATTGCTACATCTGTTTCTGTGTCTATCCCAGACTTATGTTGGCAGCTGATTAACGGAATTCCCTCACACCTCACATGCAAGTAATCTTCATCTCTGCTCTTTGCTGGCCCACAACTTCTCGGGGAAAATTATTTTCTTGGTTTCCTATTCCCAAGCCTTTCTTTCTCTGCTATATATGTCGGAACTCCTGTCCTGGTATAAGACCTGCAGGCAACCGTATATCAGCTAGTACTCTCCGTGTATGCGTCTACGTAATTGTTTATGTAATCAGACGCTTCTGCTGCTCGTGTCGCGGAAAAGCCTCTTCCTACACTTTGACTCACAAACTCACTAATTTCACTGTTGTAGATAAGTAGCTACAGTATTCAGCATTCCGGTTGACATCTAATTGTTTCCAGTTATGTCTCAGCAGGATATTATCACACAGGTCTCCAATGAGCCTATGGATACCCAGATGATGGGTGCAGACGAGGCGGACGACTACAACACTGTGATTAAGATGAATCTCAGAGGACAGTACTTCACCATCACCAGAGATGACCTCATGGCGCTTCCAGAGAGTGTTTTGTTGTGTCTGTTTCCCAACGGGATCTTTGTCAACATGCAAGGAGAGGTAATTACGAATTTGACAGACCAGGACATCGTCTACGTGAACTTTTCTCCCGACTGTTTCCAGTACATCTGCCAGGTATTTGACGAAGCTGTGCATGACTTGCAGGTTTCGGAGCAGCAGTATCCACACCAGCAAGTGTACGACATCAACGATCCAAACATATTGAACGACAAGCCCTCCATCATTGTGTTGCGAGAGGATTTGGACTATTACTGTATTCCTCCAGTCCGAGGTCTAACAGTGGAGCAAATGCGCCGTGTCAAGATCTTAGTAGGCGAAAGCCTGGTGCTGCAGTCGAAGATATTCGATGGACTTGGCTACCAGCCGGGAAAGCAGTTGAAGCCTGCGGAGCAGCATCTAATGGACATGCTTTGCTCGTCCGGGTTTAAGATCGATGGAGACTGGGGCCACCGATCGATGGAGCCTGGAAAGACAGTTATTTTTTCTTTGACGCTGGTTCGTCTAAGCAATAACTCCACTCCTGCAGAAACGTCTCGTTCGCCGAGCGAGTCTCCAGCACTAAACCCAGTGTCGTCTGCCAGTACTGTCTCTACAGAAAAAAGAAGATCCAGATTGAGCACACTTGCACGTGCCGTTTCCAGAGCAAGCTCCAAAGTGCGCAGGGAGAGGAACTCCAATGCCACAAAGTTACTTTTATTCTGGAGAAAACCTGCCAGAAAGTGCTGGTGGTCTGACGTGGTCCAGACGGTCGATTTAACAGAGCTACATATCAAGGGCCCTGACGGTAAGATCGTTGGCAAGACTAGGGTCAAGGTGCATATCAGAAGGGTGTGGACGTTAGAGTTATCGATCATTGGCGTTCAGTAAGAGCAGATCTGGTCGAAGGGTAACTTGGCGAGTAAGGTGGGTTCAAAGGAAGGGTGTCGAAGGTCAGGTGAGATGATGTGGACTATGTCTGGAGCGTCCGATAGACTGTAGTGGCAGCATGTGGTAAGGCAAGTAAGCTGTTCCAAACTCTCGTCACTTTGCCTCTGCTTGGCCGGTGTGCCTCGGCGGTACGCTGGGCAGCAGTTGCTGGGATTAGGATGTGCTTGATTACAAAATTTGATTACTAGCTTTTCTTATTTGGAGGCTACACCTACAATGGTATCAAGGGTTTGCCGGTGGGCCAGCCAAAATCCGTACTTATGCAGGATATATAAGTAAGGCATCCGACGGATGTTTGTGTAGATGTAGGCGATTCGAAGGTCCGTCTACAGGGAACTCACACGATTGTTTCCTGGCGGTTCTCTTTTACAGACAGTGCTGGGTCGACAACCGTTGAGGAATTTTTCCAATATAAGCGGCCGCACACTCAGCATTATCTGACACCAGTTGTTTTACATACGTCTTGATCCCACAGCCATTGTGTCCCTCCTCCACACAAGTTTCCTGTGTGATTTTGTCCCTTGATGGACTATTATTGTATTGGTGCCAGCATCCAAGGCCCATGTTCCTTTGCCGAGTTCTTGCTCTCTATCTTCATCTACTCACTGGCTCTTTTGCACGTGATCTCGCATCATTCTGAATTTTTCACTGATCCCGAGCCAAGAACCCGCTGCATCGTTATCTGCCTCGAAATGCTGTCTGGTTTTTCTTCCTCTTGCTGCCGACTTCTTTTGTTGCTGATAATTCGTCTACGATGCTTGGAAATTTCGGCAAAAGGCTTTTTTCGACTTCGAAATCCGCCAGTTTCTCCTATGACTTCAAATTCCATCCTCTAGTCAGTGAATCGGGATTACCTGGTGCTGTTGGTAACACTCCCTTGATGAAGCTTAACCGGCTCAGCAAGGAGACTGGAAGAAACATCTGGGGTAAGGCTGAGTGGATGAACCCCGGCGGATCCGTCAAGGACCGTGCAGCTTTGTGGTTTATTGAGTCTGCCGAGAAGAGAGGCTTGATCAAACCTGGTGGAACCATTGTGGAAGGAACCGCTGGAAACACCGGTATCGGACTTGCTCACGTGTGCAGAGCCAAGGGCTACCACTGCGTGATCTACATGCCAAATACTCAGTCGCCTACAAAGATCCGGACCTTGAAGTTGTTGGGAGCTGAAGTGCACCCTGTTCCTGTGGTGCCATTCACTGACCCCGAGAATTTCAACCACAAGGCCGAAAGACATGCCAAGTCGATGGACAACGCCTACTGGACCAACCAGTTCGATAACTTGGACAACAGACAGGCCCATATTGAGACCACTGGTCCAGAAATCTGGGAGCAGTTGCAGGGTAAGGTCGACGGCTTCACCTGCTCGTTGGGATCGGGAGGTACTTGGGCTGGTATTACCAGATACTTGAAGACTCAGGATCCAAAGGTCAAGTCGTGGGTTGCCGAGCCTCCAGGATCTTGTGTCTACTCGTACGTCAAAACCAACGGTAAGTCTCTTGAAAGATCTGGTGGCTCTTTTACCGAAGGTATCGGACAAGGCCGTATCACAGGTAACGTTGCTGCGGATGTCAAGCTTGCGGATGATGCTTTCTTGATTCCTGATGAGGAAACCATTGTGATGCTATACAGACTAATCGATGAGGAGGGTATCTTCATCGGTGGTACAGCTGCTTTGAATGTGGTTGCTGCCGTTAAGGGTGCTTTAACCTTGCCAGAGGGTTCTAATGTCGTCACTATCTTGGCCGATTCCGCCCACAAATACTCCGATAGAATCTTCAGCAAGAAATGGTTAGAGTCGAAAAAGCTTTACGACGTTTTGCCTGACCACCTCAAGAAATACGCCGTCCTAGACTAAATTCGCCTTAAGTAATGTGTGTACGTCAATAGAATATAGAGAGTGGTGCGTTTACACTGGGTGGTGAGATGCTTCTTTTATCACCTTCTGCCTGCTGTTTCTTACCCTCTGCCAAGCGACTGACTCACTTATAAATAATGTTTCCATAATGACTACCGGATATCTACATTGCACTAACGCCTAAATTATTGCCTTTTCTTATGTACCTTTCTTAATTACTTTCTGCATTATATTATTATCCATTTTCAGCAGCTTTATCTTTTATTTTTAATCCCCGCACCCCAATTCCTTTTACCTTAATCCAAATCCCTGGCAGTAACTGACTGCCATTTCCATCTTTTTCTCAAAGACCTTCCGTGTCTCGTACTCGTATAAACAAAGCTCATTAAAGCATGTATGAGCGATAGGAAGCCTTCCTTCTTTGCTCATATCTGTGAGCTTTGTAATTTTAAAATGCAATGATGGTAGCCCAGTGGCCGGTAATCTATCTGAACCAGTAACAAATCGCAGCAAATTCTTCTGTCCTTGAAGAGTGAGTGAGTCGAAATATGCCCAAAACCATTCTATCATTGCATCATCGTCATCAAATCCATTATATTTTGTGACCGATCTTAACACTTGTGTATCGATTTTAATGTTATTGTCATCCCCTGTCAACAACAACTTGATTTCATTCGGAGTAAATAATGAAAGTGCATTTCCTCCGACAACGTTATGGAATCCTCTGCTGAAGGCATCGAAGGATTTTTCCACAACCTCATTTAAAAGGAACCCGCAATATTTCTCTACGTATTCAAGCTTATTGTTGTCATTCACCAGAATAGAACTTCCACCCTTGATTAGATTATGGGTGGTCAATTTTCCGAAGATATCTCTGGTAGTAATTTCGAAATAAATTCCCATGTTCTCCACGTGTGTCTCGTTTAGGAGTTTCCTTAGTCCGTTTCCAGTATCCGGATCAAGTTGGATTAAATCGTTCAAATTCACTTCATATCCCATTAATTTCTTGTAAAGAGCATCGGGTAAACTGACATCAAGGATAATTGAGTTGTAGATAGCCAATCCCAGCACAACCCCGACAAGATAGTACAATTCAGAGTTCTTGGCGGGTGAAATAGAAAAATAGCAAAGATTTGACTCCTTAAAGTACGTGAATAAACCTTTTTCGGGATTGAATAAGTCCCTTGATAGCAATAAGAACCATTCCTTCTTCAATCCGCCGGCGTCAACTCCTGGTTCGTTAACAAACTCAACTTTAAGAAGCTTTTTGAACTCCGATTGATGGGCCTTGATGGAACGCAAAGAATCACTGGTTATACAGTTTCTCCTGACCCTTACCTTGAAATAAATATCATAGGGAACCTTCTTGTTCAAAGATTGCACAAAAGCCTCCTCCGCCTTTCTTCCCATTGACCGCTTCGCTTCGTGTTCTAGTATTGTTATTTTAGCACCCAAGGAAAATAAGAATGGGAATTGACAGAACATAAATGACGGCCTCTTTAGTGATGATTCTCTTGTCCTGGTTACGCCAAGATATGAGCCGTTAGCTTCTGCTTGCAAATAATCAAGAACAAAATTGGTGGAATTTCTATGTAAGAGAAGATCATCCTCACAACGTTTAGACGACTCGTTAAACTGCCATGCGTCGAAATCCTGTTTGACATTTACATAATCAACCAAATTATTGTAGAACATAGCATCAGAAATGATTTGATGAGTAGTGTTTGCAAGAAACAAGAAGGACAGCACTCGAGCTGCCGTCCTTAAATGCCAATCATCACTATATTGATGCAGTTTAATTTTGACATTGTGCTCCTCCTTGTCACAATTATCAAAGAATCTGCCCTGTTGATTGATAGCCCTCCTACCCCCATAGGCAATAAAAACTGGAATTTTAATGGATAGACCAAAATCGGAACTCCTTGAGGAGGGACGAATAAAATGGGCATTCAAAGAGTCCTTGTAGTTAACATCATCGGATGTGGAGTGAACCGAAAGACAAGAACCTGGATTAATGACGGTGTTATAGACCTCGTAGTTAATGCAGCGTGTCAGCTGAAATGTGATGTAGAGATTGAAGAGATCTATCTTCTTAACAAAATCATCAACGGGCATTTGAGACCACCAGTTCATGGTATACCTAATGCACTCTGCATTCATATAGGCTAGCAATCCAATGACTCTCTTAAGAATGTCGTAGCATAGCGACTTGAGCTCTGCAGGCATATCATTCGCCCAGGTCTGCTCCTCCTGTTTCTTGGAGCCATTGGAGCCACCATTCCCGCTTACTAGGCATTCCTGGAACAGCGGGTTTTCTAGTAGTATCAAAAGCCAGTTGATAGATAAGATGGAGGTCACTTCTGGAGGGTGTCTTAGAAGATATAGCGAAGAGGATAGGAGACGATAAAGTGGCTTTCTGGTGGGGAGATCACGAAGCAATGCGTAGAATCGGGAAATGTCCGGGAGGTTGAGATTGGGTGACTGATAATTGGGAAGCATTGCAGGATCGAGTCTGAAGGAGCTGTTGAGAGCTTCGAAAGAGCCGAATGTGGCGCCCACAAGGTCCTCGACGGGTCTGAAGGCATCCCTCAGTGACATTTGCCGTTTTGCAGACTGTACTGCGGCCTCAAATGTTGAGTACGACAATGGAGCAGCAAGGGAGGGAGCAGAGCGATAACCTGTACAAAGCAGTGTTTTGGCATCGGACAAGACACCAGGAGACCGACCCTGACGGCCAGGTATGATCGTGCACATTCCACCTGTGATGGACCCAACGCCGCCATCTGCCTTGCGCTTGAGCAGGCTCTCATTGCTGGAAGTGAACGTTCCGCAAGTACCAGAGGCTCCAGAAGAGGCAGTTTCGATTGCAACTTTTCGACCAATTTGGATGCCGTTCCTGTCCGCTGTACCCGCCTTGCTGTCCATCTCTTCTCCATGATTCGGTGGCGCAGGACTCACCACAAAATGCGTCTGGCAAACCATGCATTTGATCTTGGAAACGTCTGAAGGATATCGTAAGATAGTGCCACAACAGAAGCAAGCTCTGGAGCTGATATCTCGAGCAGCAGTACGCTTGAACTGCGGCGATATCCTGGGCCTGGCGATCTTTGCCGATGCTTCGCCCGACATTTGGCTAGAGAAAAGAATGCTGGTGATGGGGGACAGAGGAAGAAGAGAGAAAAACCAGGAGAAAAGCTAATGACGTAAATAGAAACAGAACAATGGAAACCGCGGTGAGGGCTGTGCAGTATGAAAATAGAAATAGATAAGCAGTGGGGGGGTTGCAGAAAGTGCAGGTGACGAAGGGGGAAGTTTGTGGAGAAAGGTGAGCTTTTTTCAAGATTACAAAAAAGGTATTGGAGTTTGTGTTGGCTTGCTTTTTCAGTGAGCTCCGTTTGGCAGCAGGCCTGTATGCATGAAGTGAAACTGAAGCCGAGGGTGAGGTCTCGGTTTTTGAGGAATTATCGGGAGCTGCGCTCAGCAACTGGTAGCTAATCTGCTGAAGCAGCAGCATAGGCACATGTAGGGAACGGTATTATTGGGAAAGCGGGGACTCTAAAGTAAAAGGCAATTTAGTAGTGTTTCGGTTCGTCATCGTGGATAACGATAATTCTTGTCAATGCTTCGGAGCTGCATTGCTCCTATAGCTACTCCCACGCTTGCGCTCACTCCTGCAGATACCCCTAGCTTCGACCATATACTTCTATAACATGAATGTAGGAGCAGCATAGTATTTAGTATGTCTTTAGTGTAAGCGAATGAGCTGCTCAGTGTATTGTCCCCGTGATCATGCAAGGCGTACGATATATTATGGTTTCTGTTAAGAGAGCGGTATCTCCAGGGAGGATGATGAGCGCCAGCAGATGAAATCAAAGGAAATGTTGTAAGGCTGGGAGAACAGACCTGTTCTGACATGATTTTCTAGTTGCTATGAAATACTCGAGAGTGAAGAATCTTTTTGTTGCTGATGGCTAATCTTGCTGATTCGTCTGCAGTTTTTTCTAAAAATATTGAGCATCCTTCAACTGTCGGTAGAGCCATGTTACATCATACCTGAACTTCGAGCATCCTTCAACTGTTGGTAGAGCTATGCTGCATCAGACCTGAATTTTGAGCATCTTTATCTCTGGTGTTCTTTGGGTACTGCTCTGTAGTGTTCTTTTGGCCGTCAAATTTATGAAGTAAGTCTGGATAAATCGAGTTATCGGCGTCAAAGCAGTTGTGCTGAGTATTCGGCGATCTTCAAATAAAGCATAACTGTTCCTTCGGTTAGGGTCTACAGTCAATTTTACCCAGATGGCAATGTCTAGCAGCCGGTGCGCCCAGGAGCACTAAAATTAGTCGGCTGATCGTGCTACCGCCATCTGTGCTTTTTGACATTATTGCTGGTAGGGGTAGCTGCGTTGACCTGGAGAGGTGGCTCAGGTAGGAGTAGCACCAATTGGTTTGGCGGATCATTTGCTTCTGTATGAATGATGCTTGTAGGGTTTGAAGCTACCTAGCTAGTTCCTTGTCGTGTATTAGTCGCCGTTAGTAGTTAAGCTAATTATAGGATTCAAAAAGCATGTCAACCATATAGTTTCCATTCATGTGCAGACGGTTTTGGCACCGCAGTTACTGCCTGTGTTATCGGTGTTTACCTTGTTGCCAAAAAGTATGCTTCCTAGTACATTGGTTTTCAGGCATCTGCCACTTCGTACTTCTCCGCTTAGTACACTGTTATTTATGCGTGATGCTCCACGAGTTACACTTTTACCCTGTTTAGGAGATGCTACATGGCCGCTGACTGAAATTGTGCTGGATGATAAGATGGCTTTACACCAAATGACATCATTGTCACCTAGGCACTTTTTGGTGGTGGCAGTTGAAGATGGTTGATGTCTTAAAGCTGTTAGAAGATATCGGATTATGTTTCCGTCTTTGGCTAGCCGCCGTTGGTTGGCTCTAGGTTTGCCTGGTGCTTCTACTTCTATTGTTTCTCCTTTGCTACGTTTTTCCGGCTACTTCTGGCCTGCTTCTTCTTCTCGCCTCCTACATTCCTACATCCTGCTCCCACTACCATGTTACTTCGCTCCCACTCACAGCATCACACTCAAACGCCGAACATCAAGATCCTCGTCTGCCTTCTTCATATTCTTTTTCTGCTCTCTTTTTCTCCTGCTCTCTTTTCCCCATTTGCGCTTCCGGTTCCTGCCGCACCTGCATGCTTTCCCGCAAGTGAAGGAGAACGCCAAACTCCACGCTGCAGCATAAACAACTCCGCCCGGTGACAAGATTCTCCTTGCTTTGTTTCCTTCTTCTCTTGTATCTGCTTTTTAAGTTCCATCACCAATATTCCTATTGCTTATGCTTAGCTTTGGTCCTCTATATAATCTACTAACATTTTTAGTTCCTGCATTCCTTGCTCTGCACTCCTTCCATTCCCATTAACTCCTGTTTCCCTGTTTCCCTGTTTCGGGCTCTCGCCTTGGG